>QLSR01000429.1:363654-413697 GCA_031780015.1 Citrullus colocynthis | reverse complement strand
TTTTTTTGAGTTTGAGCCCATCCATGGACTTTAGACCTTGCTTTGGGAAAGTCTCAACATACCTCTAAAAAGTCGATAACAAAACAAAGAAGTCAATAGGTACCCAATGTTCAAGATTTAAATTGATAAAAATTATTAATTTAGTGTTTCAATTGATATAGCTACCAAAGGTCGAGGGTATAAATTGATATTTTTCCCTTTAATTAAATTAAGACTTCATGTTTATTTTAAAGGGGAACTAAAACCAAAGAATTTGAAAATATCACTAATAAGAAGAAAACAGAGGAATGGAGGGAAGAGTATGATGACAAATTGATATACTTATCTTTATGCATTCTACCAAATTATTTAAATATAATCTGTTACATGACAAATATTTATTACTATCATTTTAAATTATTTTAATTTCTATTGTACGATAAGAGTATGATGCAAAAAGATAAGCATCTTATAAGATTCCATCTAACTATTGTTCAATTTAAAATGCAAGCTTATTCTTCCATTCAAATGACGAATTAAAAAACTCTAGGCAACGATTTAAAATATAGCACAGGACTATAATGGAAAATTTTGGAAGCCTAATGATCAAATGAGACTAACTATCACCAAAATCCTAGAAACCGAATGAATAATTATTCTTAATTAGCTTATAGACTAATAGATGAGTGGAGCCCATCTTTCTCTAATCCTCGCAAATCACACATAAAAAAAGAAATTAAAAAATATTTTTAAAAAATGAAAAAAAAAAAAAATTCTCATATTAAAAGTTGTGATTTGACTTACAACAATGATAGTAGTCCGAGATACATCCAAGTAATGTTAAATTAACATTTATTAAATATAATTTCAAAACATAATATGTTGAACTAAAAAAAGCGCACACAAATAACATAATATTAAGACCATATTGATATTCCGACATAGGAATATTATCCTTCGTATTCAATCTTGATGTCATTAATGACAACGGGTGATGTTCCGTCGGCTGGAAGCCTTGGCACCAGAGTCACCACCACAACCTCATCGTCATCCACATCCAAATCCTCGAGCATTTCAGTTATACCCAACCTCAAGGATGTCTTCATCTTCATGTTAACGTTGCCATTTATATGAGGCAAATTCACAAAGCTCCCAGCAAACTCAGTATTATCTGGTCTAATCTCCCTGTCATCCTCGTCATTGATAAAAACATCAAACTTAATCGCTACGTTGCCTTCGTACTCGATTCCCTCAATCAACAAAACCTCCTCTTCCTCGTCTTTTTCCTTCTTGCTCCTTGATTTTTTCGGCCTTGACACTTCAGTGCTAACTATCTTATTTAGAGTCACTGGGAACTCAACCCTCCCCGGTCTCTCCACGTGTATCGACGTCGGTTCGGCGAGGGCTGTGCCAATGCCGAATGGGACAGTAGTAGCGGCAACAGATTTCTTGGACTTTGGCTTTTTATTACGAGGCATGGGGCGAGCTTTTGTCCATGGGATGTTGACAATTTGGAAGACATAACCAAGGTTTTTTGTGTTGAGAGAGTCACGGACATAAACACGGACGGGTTCGGCTTTCTCGTTGTAGAAAATGAAGGAAGTGTTGAGGAAATCAGGGTCAGAAATGTCTTTTCGATTTGGGCCAAGGCTCTTCCAGATTAGCCACATGCGGTCGACGTTGGAGTGATGGGCGTAGAAGATTGGGTCTCTTGCAGCGGAGTAGAGAACTCCCATGTTTTGACCATTATGATCCGGATTGCCGCACCAAGCATGGATGGGAGAGTGAGGAAGGTTTTCTAGAGTTCCCGCTCCTATATTAGTTTTAAAATATTTATGAATAGTCAAAAGTTAATGTTACAATTTTTAAAAGATGAAGGATAGTTTATAAACAATCAACATGCTTGGCTAAAAGGTTCTATTTAATTTTTATTTATGGGTTTTTGGAAAATTAACTTCTAAATAGTACTTTCAGATACTGTTAGTTTTTGTTGTAATGTTTCTATTTTTTTTTTTTTTTTTAAGAATTTGATTAAGAATTAAAATTATTTTTTTAAAGAATAGTAAAAACTATAGTTAAGAAAATTAGGAGAAATAAGAATAAATTTCATAAAGGAAAACTAAAATTGAAGTCATTATTAATCATGACAGTACAATTAAAAGTGTCAAAATTTTATATTCAATACAACACATGCAATTTTTATCCAATAGATTTGTTAAGTTCAAATTTTTCAAATGTGTCAACATATATCATATAGAAAATTTAAAAATTCACTGATTTATTTTAAATCTTTTCAGTTTCAAAATTAATCATTCAACTTTTTAACATTAAGAAGACGATGAATTTTGTCCCTTCGTTAATGACGTCGTTGACCTCAAAATTTTTTAAATAAAAAGAATAATTATTAACATAAGTAATAACTAAGACAATAGTTAAAACTAAAATATAACTAGAAGATGATGAGTAAAAATGGAGCACATGTCAAGTGAAATATAAGATATGTTAGAGATCAAAAGATATGTAGTTTTAATAAAAAAATCTCCTACCATTAAAAATAATCTTTCTCTCCTCACCCTCTTCCAAAGCGTCCAACATTGCTTAAGAAAAAAATATATGACACAATGATGAAAAATTCTTGATTGTTCATTTTTAAAAAAAAAATAAAAAATTTGGTGCGCAATCAAAGCTACACTACACCCATTTTTTGTGCAGCGTAGTCCTACTACACCCAATTAAATGTTGACATGTATCAACATGTTTTTTAAAAAAATAATTAATATTTTTTTTGGTTAAAAAGTGGAGGGCGGTGAAAAATATAGGAGAGAAAGTATTATCATTATTGTTAATTATTTTTAAAAATTTTAAAAAATCGAAGCTACAATACACCTTTTTTTTTTTTTCATCTGTTCAGTTTCTTTTTAGAGTGCTGAAAAATATAGGAGAGAGTATTATTATTATTATTAATTATTTTAAAAATTGTCAAATCAATTTCCATCAAGAATTATCAGGTCAAATCAATTGAACAATCAAAATCTCCAACGTTTAGAAAATGCTATATTTTGGTCACTAAAAATAAATGTTTTAGGTTACTTTTTTTTTTCTTTTTTTTTTTTTTTAGTACTGTTTTCGGGTAAATTTAGGGTGAAGTAAAATATGGGAGGAAACATTATTATTAGGTGTGAAGAAAAATATGGGAGAGAAAACATTATTATTATTATTTTAGAAATTGCCAAATCAAATCAATTGTACAATCAAAGTTTCCAAAGTTTAGAAAAGGGTAGATTTTGGTACCTAAATTTACCCAAAAACATATTAGTTCTCATCTCATTATAATTTTGTACTTCAACTTATTTACTCACTGTAATGATTATCTTAACCTATTTTAGGTACTTGATACATCTACAACCCCACACATACTCAAAAGGAACAAAACTTTTTTTAAATCTAAAAGACACATCTTGAAATATATCAAACACTAAGGTCCTATTTATAACTATTTATATCATGTTTAGTAATTATCTAGGTTTTTAAAATTATTCCTAGTTAAATTCTAACAATCAAACCAACAAGAAATTCAACAGTGAAAATAATATTTATAGACTTAATTTTCAAATTTAAAAAACCAAAAAAGTCCAATTGTTACGCAATGACACCTTAATTTTTTGTTTTTGGATTTCGACACTTAAGTTTATAAACACTTGTTCAACTTCTAAGTTCTTTGCTTTGATATCTATTTTCTATCAATGTTTTTAAAATTCAAACCAAATTTTGAAAACTATAAACCATTATGGATTGGTCTAATGGTAGTAGGAACATAAAAAAAATGTTAAAGGGTTATGGATCATTGGTGCAATCCATGATAGCCACTTACCTAAGATTTAATATCCTATGTGTTTCCTTGACACATCTAAACCAAAGTACAACATATTAGGACAAACCAACCTGGTGGTGTTTGTCCCGCTCGATAAGCTCCACCAAAGAACAGCAACGGCTTACGAGCGCCGGACACAATCTGCCTATACATAACCCCAAGGTTACTCTTTATCTGAGCATTTTCATCTCCTTGATCTGTGTCACTAAAATCCAAATCCACCAACGCCGGCGGCAAATGCTTTTGGTTACGAAGTTCATCATAAAGCGGCGAGTGTTTGTCGGCGTACATTGCCGGCATTCTCATTCCCGCCGGAGCATCATAATTCCAAAACGGCAAAGCGAAATTAGGATCCCCAATAAGCTCTCCCAATATCTTCTCATGAAAATAAAGATAATGACGGTGGAATGGCAAAAACAGCCAAGAATCATGAACTTGAACCTTAACATCGAGTCCCAATTGATCATACCCACCATTACAATAAGCACAGTGAATATTCGCTTGTTGTTTAAAACTTCTTGGATCATCCTCAGGCAGGCTTTTCATGAGCGCCACAGCTCTTTCGTATTTCTCAACGTATTTTGAATCGACTAAATGCGCGGCTGGCCTTACTCGTAACCTGGGAGGGGCAATTGGCTTGTAGTCTTTGATGTTCTTGGTTGGCGGCGGGCAGCAATCGGACTGAGTACCATCTGGCAAGGTGGCTAATCTACATTCGTTAAACGGTGGGGTTATTATGGGATTAGCGAAGGCTAAGGAATTTGAGGTGAGAGTTGAGGCTCCGTACAGACCACCGAGCCCGACGAGCATGTCGCGGCGGTCAAACTTGTTGTCAGGGGAGGGATCTTGGCCACCGTTGGAGGCGGTGCAAGAAACTCGATTGATGAGGGATTTTTTTGTTCGAGGGTAGAAGGATGACGGGTGGTGTTTGTTGTTGCGGAAATGTGGGAGGAATGAAGCTGTGATGGTGGTGAAGGAGGAAAGGGCTGGTGGAGGAGGAGATAGAGAAGCCATAGCCAAGTTTGATTATTGAATAATCTACGGTTTAAGTATGAAAAACATCATATTTGATGGGTTATTTATAGGGGATCAATTAGATCAATATTAGTCCAAACAACACATTTGAGATGTGTTACCCAACTACAGGAATTGTAGTTCCAATCCCCACTTAGTGGACTAAAAAATTCAATATTGACATTTAAAAAAAATTGGAGAAAACAAACCAGTTTGAAAAAAATGGAGGCAATAAGTAGTTATTTTATTATTATTATTATTATTATTTTATGGAATACATCTCTTCAAGTGATGCATTTATCAATTTCTCTAGGGAACAGTTGCAAATATAGCAATCAGGTTCAAAGTATTTGTAGATATAGCAAAATTTGGATTATGCTTTTAAATTTCTAATAGTGATAGTGATAGACCATATCGTTGGTAGAAGTCTATCATTGATATATTTTGCTATATTTGTAATTTTTTAAAAATGTTGTTATATACTTAATTATTAGTCCTGAAAGGGCTACCAACATAGTTACCCTTTTTTTTAAAATTTTTTTTATTTGTATTGTTAATGGATGTTTTGGAATTTTATTATTATTATTATTTAAAATAATATAGAATGTGTATAAGCCCTCGACTTGTTCTTAGTCATGTTAAATTTTGTTGTCGGATTGGTGTCGTGGACTTAAGATGGTTATGTTTAATGATATTCTTCTAGCAAAGTACTTGTTAAGCTATTTAAGTGTATTATGTCACTCACTGGACAACCTAGCTCAAGATTTTTCCTCTGTCTCTTATTTTCTAGGTAGCTAGATAGTTCGCAGTGCTTAGCCTACCCAGTCTTATCTGCTTCTACTACAAGTTCCACAGTTGTTTAGTTTTCTTGTACGAATTGAAAGTTAAAGATGTTATGTACATATAGACTAAGTTTGGGGGAAAGTTTGTACATTTGTAATTATGGTTTGATGTAAATAGTTATGGTTGTGTGTTGTAAATAAAGTTCTAGAAGTGCATCTGTTTGTTTATGAGATGTATGCTAACAGATATACTTAAACTATTTATCAGGTTTATTAGGTGGCTTCAAAAAGGAAACAAGTTAGACAGTAAGTGTAGTAAAAGGTCGATGTTTGTTGTCCTCATATCTTTTACTAGGTTATGAGGTAATTTGAGAAGAGGTGTGACAAGTTGGTATCAGAGCATAAGATTTTGGGAATTAGGTTATGAATTGTAGCTAGGAGCATGTTGAGTCTATAATATATTAATGTTATGGTATATTATTGGAACTATGCCTCGAAGGAATAGACAAGGTAGGCAAGTGGAAGTTGAAACTTCACAAGCTATCGGAGATTCAAGGGACGCTTTTGAAGGTAAATCTAGTAACTCTTAGACAGGAATGAATGCAGAGGAGCAGATTTTCACTAGGATAGCTGAGAGATTGGCTACTAGTGTAGGTGCGATTCAGGGTTATCTTGAAAAGAAGTTTGGGATTGAAAGATTTAAGGCATTTGGTGCCACGACATTTGAGGGTACTATAGATCTCATTGATGCTGAAGCATGATTGAATTAGGTAGAGAAGTGCTTCAAGGTTATGCATTATCCTGAAGACAGAAAGATTGAGTTAGCTACATTTTTGCTTTAGAAAGGAGTAGAAGATTGGTGAAGACTATTTGAGAATATAAGAGGTGATGCAGGACCATTAACGTGGGATGATTTAAGAAGGCGTTCCAGGATAAGTATTATCATCGGTTCTTTTGTGATGCGAAGAGGAATGGGTTCTTGAGGTTGGTATAGGATTTTATGATTGTTGCTGAAAATGAGAAGAGGTACACTAAGTTAGCCAAGTATGCCATGACTATTATAGTTGATGAGATTGACAGATGTAAACGTTTTGAGGAAGATATGTACTCCTGTTATAGCGAGTGCGGAGTGGATTAACTTCTCCAAGTTAGTCGAAGCGGCTATGAGGGTATAAAGAGTTTGTCAGAGGAAAAGACTGAGAAGGAAATCTTAAAAGGAGAAAGGATAGGACATCCATCTGGGGTGTCACGTGAGCAGATAAGTCAAGGTGAAACCAGGAAATTTGTTCCAGGAGTGTCTGGAAGGGAAAGTTTCAAACCCTGATCTAATGGACCATCATTCTCTAGATTCAGAGGTGGTACGCAAAAACAAGGTCAAATGAGGTTTGGCTAGGTGACAAAGACAGCTAGAGGTTCCTAGGCAGCGCAACCTAGTAAGTCAATTGCTAGTTTAGCTAGAAAGCCCTTGGGTGGAGGTTGTGGTAAGTACCATTGGAGCAGTGTTTTAGTGGTTCGAACGTTTGCTACAACTGTTTTAGTTGTTTTCAATTATAGCAAAATGACCCAACTTATTTTAAAATATAGCAAAATGTCACTATTCATCAGTGATAGACATTGATAGACTACTATCATCCATCACTATTTATTAGTGATAAACACTGCTAGAATACTAATAGACATTGTTAGATGTCTATTGGTGTCTATTGCTCTCGCTACCCTCTCGGCTTGTTCACCAATCAGTGTCTATTACTAATAGACAGTAACATTTTGCTCTATTTGAAAATATTTTTAGTAGTTTTGCCATTTAAAAAAATTACTCTTTCATTTAAATTTGTTTTTATAGCGTTCTGTAAAAAATATATATTTTTTTCTTTTTTTTTTTTTTTTTTAAAAATAAATTTAGTGAAAATTCGACTCTTTCAAATGAGTTTCAAATTGTATTTGTATTTAGAGTTAAGTTTTAATAATACCAAACTTTAGAGTTGTGCCATTGCCAAAATAATAATTAAAAAAATGTTGTAAAATCGAGGAGCAAAAATGACGGAAAAACGGAAGCACAAAAATTGAGAAATTATAATATTAAAATAATAAATAATAAAATTATATCAAAGTAATTAAAATAATCAAATTAAATAAAATAAACTTAAAATAAACTAAAATAAAGAAAGTGAAATTTTATGAAAAATGAAATTTCTTAATTTCACAAATCTTTTCTCTTATTTTCTCTTTAAAGTGTGTGTTACAATATCTACCAAAAGTGGCAAGTAAGTGGTGGAGCTTCATGGCTACCAAGAATGTATCATGAGACACATGCCTTTTAGCCACTAAGCTTGGCTACATAATGCACGTGTATTTACAAATATAATATTTATAATAAATATATATAAGTTGCGCTATATATCAGGTCTCTCAGTTTGTTTTTTTTTTTTTTTTTTAATATTGCAAATTTTAAAATAATTTATAAAAATATATATATTTTGAAAACTGTTTAGAAAATATGGTAGTTTTTAAGAAAGATGCGACATTCTTAGAAAAGCCGTTCCCAACTCCCAAGGCAAAAACAGTAGCTGGTTTAAGGAAGTCTCGTGTTGAGCATGCGGACGTGTGAAAAGATCTGATAAACACCAACTAATTTTCCTCCGGCCGCCGGTCTACCCCTTTTTCCTCCATCCCAACCACTACGGCTTAAAATGAAATTTACCTTCTTCTTCCTTTGGTAATTAATTAGTTCTCCAAAGCTAAGACCAACTTCCCTCCTCCTGTCCCCGGTCTTTCCCTCGACCTCAAAATCTCCTGTCTTACCACCTCCCACCATTACCTCCCCCGCTCCTTCCTTTCTCCACGGCCATTTTCTCAACACTACTACAATTTTGTCCTTTTTTGACCTTTTTTGACGTACGAATTTTTTGTTTTCTTGATGATATTTTTTGATGGTCTTCAAACATCGAAAAAGGTTTACATTTTCTCAGCCACATAAACATGTGACATTTTATTTTTTCACTAGATTCTACGTTCAACATGCGGTATTTTAGTTTATTTCTCCCATAGTTGCATGTTGAACGTGTAACCAACTGATCTTGGGAGTGTTTTTTAGAAAAGTCGCATCTTCAAAACTTCAATACTTGGAAGATTTAGCGACTTTCTAAAAAAAATATTTTTATAAAAAAATTAAAGAAATTTAATATTAAAACAAAATCCCTTTGAAACCGTACCTCTTTTGTCTTGGTGCAACATGTTAAACAACATGCTACTTGACCTTTCAGTTGTCCTATTTATTGGGATTGCCAATTCAAAGTAATTGCCCTTACGGAGGGGTGTATTTGACCGAAGGGGTTTTATAGCATCAAACATGTATTATCAACTTTGAAGCTAGAAATTCAATTTTCTCACCTCACATTATATTAAAAAAAAAAAAAAAGAAAAAGAAAAAAACTCATTAGAGTTTAAGGTTTCAAGATTTCACAACTTTCCAATCATCACAATTCTACTCATTAACTCAAACACCTTGTAGACTTCTTTTCAAGAAGAAGGAAAAAAAGGGTAACTTTTTGTTTCAAAGATGCTTTATTTGTATAAAGAAAAGCTTTGTGATATCAATGGCAACACCCAGTCTGGTTCTAATTCATTATATTTCGCCAAACAAGTTGGGAGTTTTGGAACTAGCTAGGTTTTGAAGACATTGATTTTGATCTGGTGGAAGATTAAGGTTGTGTTGGTTTAACTTTTTAAAAAATTAAAATGTTTGCCAACTACTCAAAATAACTTATGAAACACTTTCAAAATGTATTTAAAACCCTTTTTCTATTAAAGAGTTTAAATAAAAAATGATTTTTTGAAAAAAAAAAAAAAATCTCTAGTCAATCTAAATAAACCTTAAAACTGTAATGAAAATGATGTGAGAGGAAATATTCCCTAATAGATTGGATCAAGGACGGGGTAGAGAGAGACATAAGTGATGGGAAAGGAGATATGGATTTTTTTGGTACAAATAATTTGAAAAGCTCTATTAGAAAAGACATATAGTAACCCAACATGTGATATATAAGCTATGTAGGACTCCTAAAATGCATTCAAACGAGTGAATGAAACCAATAATGCATTTACTCAAGCCTGAAAGTTAAATAAATGAAGTTGAAACGTTAAGGTGAAAATTGAAACAATGTAACCAATCAAACTTATATAGTTAAAAGTTTATTATATTTTTTTTATTACAATAATTGTGGAGATAAGAGAACGAACCTCGAATATCTAGGATGGAAGGTCATGTCAATTATTGTAGAGCTGAGCTCGTTTTAGCATGGTATCAGTTGCAATTAACTAAGGAAATAATTATAAATATAGCAAAATTTTACTTTTTATCTGTGATACACTGCGATAGATTCAGATAGACATTTATCACTTTACCAGATAGACACAAGTAGATGACTATTGTAGTTCTATCACAAACAGAAAGTAAAATACTGCTATATTTTAAAATATTTTTATATTTTTTCTATTTATAATAATTTTTCTTTATTTATTTAAGCAACTCTTTTGCATATGCCAACATAAATTTTTCTATTCCATGAATTTAATGTTGTTTTGAAATTGGAAAAAGAAAGAAAAAAAAGGAAAAATCAAACTTTTTAAAAATGAGTATAAATAAAATCATCTCATATTTCATGAATATCTTTTACAATGTAGCTCTAAAAGAAACCATAATTGTTTTATATCAGTAGACTCTAGACCACGTTTTAAAACGATGCTGACGTGGCAGATATTTATTTACCAACCTGTCAAACGGCAGTTGTCAATTGTCATCACTATCAGGGTTTGGTTGTCTCCTTTGAGATTGGACGTACGAGACTTCTTTGTAGTAAATTAACAAATGTATACTCTTGTCGGAAATTTTAATTATTAAGCAAAATTACCATTTTTGTCCTTTTCAGTTTTCATTCACCTTTCTTTATCTTTTATGGTGGAAGAGAATTGGAACAATAAACCTTTTGGATAATAACATATTTATATGTTAATTAAGATATGCTTGTTTTTTTCAATATAGATTATATTTTTGCCCGTTATTTTAATAGTTTAATTTTTCTGTTTGAAAAAGCTTATCAATCTATTACTTACTTTAATTTAGCATAATATTTTAATAGAAATTAACTTTTCCATTTAATTTTTAAAATATCAATAATTCTCTTCTTTCTTGCTGAACCCACATAGGGAGAGAAGAGAAAAGAGAACTGAATAAAGAAAAAAACCAGAGGAGTAGAATAATGAAGATTTGAGATTTTAAACTGTGAACTAAGGATGCTTGGTTGAACAAAGCAATGGTTTCTTATGAATTAGAGATTTGAAAGTGAAATTGGACAAGTTTATGATAAATTTTGATGATGAAAACCATGGAGTGTAACAATGGTTTTGGTTTTACTTTCAACGAATCTCTTTGAAGCTATGACTAAGGGTGGATTTTTTATTATGTTCTTTTATCCCAGAATTTTATGGACTTGATTGAGGAAAAATTATAATGTAAAGTAGTTGATGGTGAAAAAATAGAAGGGAAAAAGAAAGAAGGTTACCCACGTTAAAGTTGACGTTCAACACCTACAATTATACAATAATATGGTACTCAATGTTGGTCATCAGTCCAGCATCGTATTTTTATAATGTCAGCTTTTTACCAACATTAAAGTCTAATTTAGTTTTAATATTAAGACTTTATTGATTTTCACTTGTTGGGTACTCTTCATATTCCAAAGTGTTAGATGATATAAGATTAAATTTGTCTTATCCACTAGCTTAAGCTGGCGATTTAACAGATGAACCTTTTTTCTACTAATTTCACATGTTCATCTTTCACTATAAGAAATTTTTATTATGCTGATAGTTTTTCTTACTAATGTAATGAAAAATGTCAGCATATCTAATTTTTGCCAATATTTTTACCATGCGTGGTACAACTTCATTTTTACTGACGAAAAGATGTGCACGGATAAAAATTCTAGTGAACTTAATGGAACACATTATTTTAAGTTTTTACTAGTGATTGCTTTAATGTTTACCTACACAAATGGCGTGGACAGGAACTTTCAGTATCGGTCGATGTAAGGTGCAAAGAAAGAAATCTTTTAAATCCCCACAATTTAGACTTCTATCCAAGCATCTTGCGTTCGCAACCCCTTTTTGAATTGTCTCCCCCTATTTTTGATTTCTCTCTCTCTCCCTAATTTTAATTTCCTCCTTACTCTCACTCTCACCTCTGTACTCCTCACTCTCCTCTCAGTCCACACAACCCAATAGTGTGTACAAAAGAAAAATAATGATTAATAAATGCATGTTCACGAGGCTAATAGGTTCTTCCACATGGCTAGTTGAATAGTTGAATGCTTGTAGACAAATACGAGCATGCATCTATAATTGCACTTAGGCCAACTCTCACTCACTCAATCACCATCACAATTTATCATATAGTAAATTCTTCTTCCTTTTTTTTTTTTTTATTTTATTTTGAACTTTTGCTTGTTGTATAGTTTTGGTGGGCTAAAATAAAAAAGAAGAAAAAAATTTAGGTATGTTCATGCCCTGAACTTGTTCTCACTTGCGACACCTTTTTCTTGCTCATCCAATGTGCGCAAATAAAGTGGTTGATAAGAGTAAGACTTAAAATATCGATGTTGACGAAAATGTTGAGATCTAAATTTTATAGAAATGTTGGTGAGAATATTGCTAAAATATTGATGTTGATAGATATTTTTAGAAAATTATTCAAGCAAAAAGTTCAAAAAAAAAATATATATTTAAATGAATAAATAAAGAATTTTAAACTAGTTGACACGTTTATTATTTATAATATATTTACATTAGTAATATATTCACAACATTTCTCATGTCAATATCAAAGGTATAGAAATACAAAAATATTAATAGAAATATTGATATATACGCACAAATTAATACCATAACTAAGAGAATAAAATTGGACCTACTTCTATTTATGAAGGTTAGTTTGGGTAAGGAGAAAAACTTTTTAAAAATTGGATTGAAAGGGATGGAAAAGTTGCGTCACTTCTACTCTCGTTAACCATATCATTTTTCATAATTTAAAGTTCAAAATACCATTTTGATTTATATATTTATATATATATTTGTTCAATTGTACGCAATATATTTCTAAATTTTTAATGTTAACTGCTATATATTTTAAAATATTTAATTTTAACCTCTACATTTTTAATAAATCTTAAAAATTAACTATATTTATTAACATCTCTTTTATAAATTTTGAGAATATATTCACATATAATATTTCCTTGTATGAAATGTATTGTTCTTATTTAACAAACTTGGATAAAAATTAATGCAGAAGACTAAATTTAAAAATTTTTAAAATTAAGAAGACTAACTTTAAACATTTGAAAACGCATGGATTAAATTTAACTATGGGTTTGGATTAACCTGCATTTGGATTAACTTTTGAAATGTTTAATTTTGAAATAATTCATTTTAAAAACAATTGAGGTGTTTAACAACTATTTAAAATAACTTTTAAAAAAATGAGTTAGAGAAATAAACTCTTTTCAAGAAAATGTTTGAAACTAGATTTTAGAAAAAGAGTTTTTCTGTGTTTAAGCGGGAGTCTCTCCCAAAGTTGGTCGCATTTGGTCATTTTTCTCTCTCTGGTATCGTCTCGCTTTCGCTCTCGCTAGTCTTGCTCTGTCCGGATCAACGGATGGTCTGCTTTGCAAGGGAGCTGATGGTATGACATTTTGAAGATATTTAAACACACACTCTCTACAAGAATGTATTTACATTTTGAAAATATTTGTGCTTCTAAAATTGAATTGTCCAAAAGAATTTAATACAAAAAATAACGTTAATGTTTAATTTTAATTTCAATAATTTCAAGTTTCTAAAAAAATTCAATACTTTCAAGATAACGTGTGATTAATTTAGAAAATATTTATTTCTAAAAGAAATTAAAATATTTGTTTTTCTTTATGAAATCAGTTTATAATGTTAAATAATCTTTTTATGATAATTTAACTTACATACAAATATTTTTGGTATAGGACAAACCAAATAAAGTTATGTATGTAAACACTTATAAAAAGACCTAACAAAACATGTAAGTGTTTAAATTTTAAACTCATTTTATAGAAAATATTTTTTAAAAAATGTATTTTTAAAAAACACTTTTTTTTATAGACAATCCAAACGCACCCTAAAACCACCTTAATATAGAATTCAATGAATGACATTGCACCTCTAAAATTGTAGACGTTTAAAAGTATACACAATTAGAAGGACATCTTTCATAGGGAATTAAGATTCTTTTTATGTTTTTAAATTCATAGAGTTCATAGAATTTGGGTTTGTTAGGTAGTTCAAATGCTATTTTCAAAAAAAAAAAAATTCTAAATTCTATAATTAAAATAGTGCAAATTCTGAAAACAACAGTTTTATATTTTGTGTATATTTAGATTTTATCTTTAAAATTTTAAAATGCATAATTATATTAGAAAAGATTAAATACAATAGCAAGTATAGTGTTTCATACTAGAAACTCAATCAAGTAAGTAATTATAATTAGGTTTATAATTTATAACTATATTTTCAAACATAATTTGAAAAAAACTTTATTAAAAATTTAATTTAATTTAATTTTTAAATACAATTCAATTAATTTTGTTATTTTTAAAATTTTGTTTTCAAATTGTCTACCAAATAGACCATAAGTTTCTTAGTCCCATTTATAAAATTTCTCTGGAAATTTTCAATTCTTAAATAAATAAATAAATAGCCACTCACATATATAGTCACATCACTATATTTTTTTTCTTTAGTCACATCACTATGAAATGAACAAACATTTAAGAGATTTTCTAGTATAGGTGGAAAAAATTTCACTGGTCTTTATTATATTTATAACTTGTATCACACCAACACATTTTTAAAGTCAAGAGTATAATCCACTCACAGTAATCTAAAATCTACTAATATTTATTATGAAATCATATTTACATTGTGAATAAAGAGAACATAATCCTCTACATTATGGAAATATATATTTTTTGATCAAATTATAAATTAATTATTTTAAATAAAGTAGTTAGTAGGTTAACAAACCAATAATAATATAGCTCAACCAATAAGACATCAATTATTGATCCTCTCTCTTTCCCTTTTTTTTCCTTTTATTTTCTTTTTGTTTTGAAAAGTCTTCATCCTCAAAAATTACTCATTAATTTCCCAAAATCTGAATTTATATTTTTGGGTTTCATTTCCTTAGGAACACTTAACTACTACTTGGCTTGCCCATTCAAAGCTCCTCATCTTATCACTAACCATATTCTGTACTCCACATTAAAGCAAATTTCCCTGACTTTCTTATTATTGTTAGCTAAAACAGTCTCCGTATAGTGAGAGGAAGTGGTGGAGCTACAATAGGGTGAGTCGCCTTCAACACGAGATCGAACTTTTGATTATGAAGTTAATAATACACGTAATATGTCTGTTGAGTTAGCCCTCATTTTAACCTTCGTTTTTCTAGTTTGTTTATAGATTTGAATGAATGGTTAGCCACATCCACTTTAAATACTTTTGTCTACAAACAATTACAATTAGCACTTTTGTCTACAAATAATTAGAATTTAAATTTACTTCTTCCCCTTGATAAAATATATAAAAGAAAATTGCAATGGGCAGCATAAAAAGATAAATGTATTTGCAAATATAACAATGATTTTCAAAAAGAATTTAAACCTGATTTCTGATTTTTTAATTTTTACGATTTTACCCTCATTTATATATCAATAGGTATATATGACATGTTTTATATTTTAGTATATCAGTCAATTGACATACTTTATATTTGGTATAACAATCAATTGATATAATTTATTGTAAGAATATCATTTATACAATTGATATACCATGATTTTAATTGTATTATAGTCTGTTTGAGTATGATAAATATTATTTTTATTTTTTTGTTTCGTTTTGATACATATATATTTTCATTTAATTAGTTCAATTTTAATTTGATGGTTTAATTTAGGTTTTGCGTTAATTGTGTTATTTTTTCAAAATATAACATAGATGTGTCAATAATATATCAGTATTCATTAAAAATTCATTAATTTCATGTATATTAATAATGTATCAATAGTATATCAACATTCAGAATCTAAATATATTTCAAGTATAGTATTAGTGCATCAGTAGTATATCAATACTTATTTTAAAATGCAATTCAAACATATTGGTAGTGTATCAACAATATATTAGCACTCATTTTAAAATCTAATTACAAGTATATATACTATTAGTAAATCAGTAGGTTATATTGCATATTAGGTATATGAACTAATATAGCAAAATGAACCAAAATATTTACAAATATAACAAAATGTCAATGTCCAATGTCTATCACTGTTTATCAACGATAGATGATAATAGTCTATCAGTTTTCATCACTGATAGACAGTGACATTTCGTTATATTTGTAAATATTTTAACAATTTTGTCATTTAAAACAATGATTTAGTTGAGTAGTTTCATCCAAAGTTACCCTATAAACAACAAATATTATGTAATAAAAATGGACACTTATATGATGAAAACTTTCAAAGTAAGGTTAGACTTTTATAAATTTTAACAAAGGATAAAATTGTCACACTCCATAATTTAAGCATTGAATTGTTACTCTCATATATAAAAATTGAAGGATAGAAAGTAGTTTTTAGCCTATATATAAAAACCCATCACAATTTTTATTGAAGTAATATCAAAATGTATCAAGCCTTCCTATAGACATAGAGTTCTAAATCTATCACGGTATATTGGGGTGGTTGTTCAATTTTAGTCATTAAACTTTGAAAGTATCTAAGTTTAATTTATATATCTATACTATATATAAAATGGGCTATGAGAGGAGAATATTTACATCTTTATTTTGCCCTTACAACTTTTTATAATTCCTATTTTACCTTTGTCACAATTGTTCAAGTTGAGATGGTTATATGCAAAGTGGTGTATTCTTTTTATGTATAGGTGTGAGATCTATATCATAAATATAAAACATCATAATACAACGAGAAAGACATATTGAATGGACAATCACATCATTTCTCGGTTGCAACTATTATATTCAAGTTAAAGTGGTCTTTTCATGTATGGGTGTGATGTAGAGGCATGTTTGAACAAACAGTCACATCATTTGCCACGTTATAATTATTTAGGTCGAAGTAGTATATCTCATATACAGGTATGATTTAGATCATGGATATGAAACACCGATATTTAACAGTGGAGATATCTTTGACCGCCGGATAATTACTTTGTTGTTTCTCTGTGGCTAAATATATATTATATTTTAGGTTTAACTCCTATTTTAGTTCATGGACTTTGAGTTTTGTTCTATTTTAGTCCCTACACTTTCAAAAACGTTTGTTTAGTCCCTAAACTTTTAAAAAGTGTTTATTTTAGTCTCTACTATTAAATTTATGTTAACTCTTCAACATAAATGTGAGGGAGCTTGTATTTTGGATGACAAGACTCTATCTAATGACCATAAATTGATCTTGGACAAAGTGTAAGATCCAATGGCCTAAAATTATCTCAAAAAACTTATTGAATAATAAGAAAATTTGTTGATAATTATCCAATACTTCTTTCTACCCCTTGGAAAGAGGGAAGAGGGAGAAAACAAGAAAATCTTTCCTACTTCCCTCTCTAACGTGGAAAGTAAAACTGCAAAAGGAAACAATGTACACCCAAATATTGCTTTCTTTATACTTAATTTTTTTTCTATCATCTTCCCTTTTTTTAGGCCCATAGAGAGTTTAGTTTTATAAGGAAAAACTTGGCCCCAATAAGATATATTACAACTCTACTCATATACAGTAAAGAAAGAAGGAGAATATGTGAAATGAGGGAGAAGGAAGAGAGAATTGAGAGATGGAAAGGGTGGAGGGACAAAAAGGAAGGAGAAAATGATATGTGAGATATGGGAGAATGGGGAGGGAGAATTGTAGAAAAAGATGATTTTTTTTTTTCAAAAAGATATTTTAATTTAAATTTCAAATTTAATCTTATAATTTTCTTTTTAGACATTGAAGGACGATGAGAAAATTGAGAGAATATGAGAAAATAAAAAACAAACCAGACACAATACATTATCTACAATGTCATATGGAAAGATCTCTAAGGGTGTTTGTTAGAAAATATTTTCAAAACTCAAATGTTAAAATGGAACTTCTAAAAGTTTAGAAAGTATCTCAGACAACAATACTACTTTATATAGTTTTTACTTCTTTAATTATACAGTAGTTTTAAATTTTCTTAAGTCATCCTTATGCTTCTAGCTACAATAGTTTTGAACTTTTAACCTTCTAGGGGATAAGACTAAATTGAAATATGAAGCCTAAAGAGACCAAAGCAAACTATTAACTAAATCCGGGGCCAAGATGAGAATATTTCCAAAACTAAAATTGACATAAATTGATCCCAAAATATGTATAGAGTACTATTCTTCTAATTCAATCTTAACCTTGCCAACAATAAGTTTATCATATCCAAATTTGGGCACTAAAGTAACAATCACACTGTCGTCATCATCCGGATCCAAATCCTCAAGTAGTTCACTTATCCCTAATCTAAAGCAAGTCTTTTCCGTCTTACCCTTCCCTCTCAAATGTGGTATATTCACAAAGCTCCCAGCAAACTCCGTATTATCTGCTCTAATCTCCCTATCATCCTCGTCATTAATCAAAACATCGAACTTTACGGCTGTATTACTATTGAATTCAATGCCATCAATCACCAACACCTCCTCCTCCTCCTCTTTCTCCTTCTTACTCCTCGATTTCCTCGGCCTCTTCACTTCAATGCTGACAATTTTATCAAGAGTCAGTGGGAACGACACGGGGATTGGCTCAGCAAGGGCTGGACCAACGTCGAAGGGAGAAATGCTGGCAGTGGTGGCTCGGGGTTTCTTCGACTTGAGGGTCTTACGAGGAGTGGGGCGGGATTTGAGCCAGGGAATGTCAACATCTTGGAAGACGTAGCCGAGGGTTTTGGTGTCGAGAGAGACTCGGACGGATTCGGCTTTCTCATTGTAGAAGAGGAAAGAAGCGTTGAGATAATCAGGGTTTTGAATGTCTTTGCGCTTCCCGCCTAAGGTCTTCCAAATGGACCACGTGCGGTCAACGTTGGAGTGATGGGCGTAGAAGATTGGGTCTCTTGCGGCGGAGTAGAAGTTTCCCATATTCTCGCCATTGGGCTGCTCGTTGTCGCCGCACCATCTGTGAACCGGACTGTGTGGAATGTTTTCCACAACTCCCCCTTCTATTTAATATATTGAATTAATAATCCTAACTAGTAATGCCGTTAATATAAAGGACTTTTAAATTTATGTTTCAATAGGATAAACATTGAACACACTATAATATTTGCTCGATTAGTCCTTTAGAAAAAAATTTTTGAGTTCAGTACAATACATCTAGAGAGATCAATAAAATTTTGAAAAGTCGATCCAAGCGTATCTACTAAGCGTATCTACTAAGTTTTAGTGAGTGAAGTTGGATATATATTAATTTGTATTGGGAGAAAACAAAAAGATTATTAATTCATGTTTGTTTTCTTGAAAACAAAACCAATAAAAATCGAACGCAATGGATACTTTTAAATTTGGAATGGATAATGTCTATTAGTATTTTATTATGTTAAGTGAAGGATGAATTGTATTAATATTTTAGTATCTTAATTATTATAGTGTATGTATATTTGCTATTTTAAAAAAAGATTCAATAGCTATTTTTTAAAATAAAAAGAAATAAAGAAAACCAATTTTAGTCTAAGAAATGAAATATGTCAAATTTTAATTTAAATTAAAAACAAAAATGTCATACTCAAAACAAATGCTTCGAAATAAAGTTTTAAAAATTGTAAAAAATAAAAATAAAAATGCCCAACTGAACCAAAAATTAAAAGAGTAATTGCATCTGATAGCATTTTTAGGGGATAATAATTAGGTGTATAACAACATTTTAAAAAAGTTGTAAATGTAGCAAAATCTATCAATAATAGACTCTATCACTAATAGACCTCAATATGAACTTTGAAAGCAAAATCTAAATTTATCTACAAATACTTTAAACACTATATTTGTAACTGCCTCAAATTAGAAACTAAACCAACACAAGCCAAACCAATAACAATTTGAACCGGTAATTAATTTCATTAAATCGGTTTGTTCCATATTTTATAAAATCAATCGGTTCAATTTTATTCTCAATTGGTCCAAAAATGGTGAAGATCAAACTATCACCTCTCGCTAATACATTTATAAACTTTAGAAATTTCAAGTCTCTAAATTCTTACTTTACAAAAAACTGTCTTTGTTTTGAATAAGTTATTCTCTTACACACACTTTTAATTGAACAATTATTAGACATAAATTTGACCGTTTAAAACATATTAGACATAAAACATTTTTTAAAGTCCAATTTTAATTGAACAATTATTAGACATAAATTTGACCGTTTAAAACATATTAGACATAAAACATTTTTTAAAGTCCAATAACCTATACACAAACTTAAAAGAAAAATTATTTTAAATGACAAAACTGCTGAAAATATTTACAAATAATAGTAAAATATCATAGTCTATCACGGCCTATCACTAATAGACAATAAAATTTTACTATATTTGTAAATATATTAATTCATTTTCCTATATTTGAAAACAATCTAACTTAAAATCTATTAACTTGTATTTGATGTCTTTTAAGTCAGATTTACTCTTTTTCACTTACATTGATAGCAATTTTATTTTTAGTTTTAAATTTTAGAAAATTAATGTTATCAACGGTACTTCCACTTATAAATTTCTCGCTTTTTTTAATCCACTTTTCTACTCAAGTTTTCAAAAATCAAGCCATATTTTGAGGGAAAAAATTGTTGTTTGTTTTTGTTTTTAAAATTTATGACAAGTATCAATTTGTACATGTAAACTTTGGGTCTGTATCAATTTAAACTATGAACTTAAGTTTATCAACTCGTACCCTTTACCAAATTTCATTTGACCAATCTTGTGTGAAACTTATAATTTGAATTAATTAAACTCCTAAATTTTCAATCAATTTAGATCATTCATAACAATTACCTTTAAAAATCATTCATTGTATTTTTGTGGATTTCTCTTCAAATGTCTATTTTACAAAATGGAAGATCAAAACAAATGCATTGACGATTCTCATGGAAATTCTGACTAAGATTTGACTTGATTCATTTATTAAAGTTTAGGAGTTTAATTGATATAATTATAAGTTTCTTACATGAGATTTTCCCACATTGAACATTACATGAAGAGTGTAAATTAATAGACTTATAAAAATTCAAGATTGAAATTCATATAATTGTTAGTTCATAATTTAAATTAAATTAATAGACTTATAAAAATTCAAGATTGAAATTCATATAATTGTTAGTTCATAATTTAAATTGATATAATCCAAGTATAAATAAATTGATATTTTTTAAAGAAAAATTTAAAGAAAAATTTAATTAGAAATTCAGGTCTTTCTTTAAAATAAATAAAAATCATAATAGAATAATTAAAGCAAACAACACTTAAAAAGAGAATGAAATCCTTATCAAACAACAAATAAAAGTTTAGAAGCTTGAATTTGGAGCGAAATAAATATATTGAAAACTCGAAAGACAAATAAAATAGAATAGAAGAGAAAGATAATGTATGGATATTGGAGGTAAAACTTTTGAAAAATGTGTGGCCAGAAAAAAACATTACCTCGCGATGGACCGTCGCCGGCCCGATAAGCTCCACCGGAAAACAGCAACGGCGTACGGCTAGCGGACACCACTTGCCGATACATAACCCCAAGATTACTCCTTATTTGAGCATTTTCATCTCCTTCATCTGCGTCATTGAAATCCAAGTCCACCAACGCCGGCGGCACGTGACTTTGGTTGCGTAATTCATCATAAAGCGGCGAGCTTTTGTCGGCGTAGATTGCCGGCATTCTCATTCCCACCGGAGCATCGTAATTCCAAAACGGCAAAGAGAACTTAGGATCCCCAATTAACTCTCCCAATATCTTCTCATGCAAATAAAGATAATAACGATGAAACGGAAAAAACAGCCACGAATTATGAACTTGAAGCTCAACCGGAAAACCCAATTGATCGTACCCGCCATTACAATAAGCACAGTGAACATTGGCTTGTTGTGTAAAGCTTCTTGGGTCGTCTTCCGGTAGGCTTTTCATAATCTCAACGGCTCTCTTGTATTTTTCAGTGAAATTGTTGTCACCTAGATGAGCCGCCGGCCGAACCCGGAGTTGGCGAGGTGGGGTTGGCCGGAAGTCTTTGATTTTGCGGTGGGCGGTGGGCAGCAATCGGTGGGCTTGGCGCCAGCTGGCAAGTCTGTGGGGCCACACGTGTCGAGTGGCGGCGTTACTATTGGATTAGCGAAGGCCAAGGGATTTGGGCTGAGAGTTGAAGCTCCGTAGAGACCGCCGAGCCCAAGAAGAAGGTTTCTCCGATCAAACTTGTCCGGAGAGCTGCCGTTATTGGAGGTGCTGCAGGAAACTCGAGAAACATTATTGACGAGGAATTTAGTTCTTGGAGGGATTAATGGTGGGGTCTTTTTGTTTGTTCGAAAAAGTGGCACCGGAAAAGTGGTGGCGGCAGCGGCGGCGGAGGAAAGTGGCGGTGGAGATGTAGGAGACAGAGAAGTCATTACAGCTTTGATCATTGGATGCAAGATTTCGTGTCATATTTATGAATTCTTTTACTGTGTTTACGAAATTGTTAATCCAAATTATTTCATGTTTAATTCTACACTAAATAGAGTTGAAATGATTAAAAGTAATTTTTGATTGATTTAGAGAATAATATTTTAACCATTTTTAAATTACTCATAATAAAATTAAGTATTATTTCAGAGCTCTTTTAAAAAATATTGATAAAAAAGTAGGGAAATACAAAAACTACTGAAAAAATAAGTTTTTTTTTTTTTTTAAAATTTTTTTAAAAAAATTTTAAAAAAAAAATTAATTTTTTTTTTAAAATTTTTTTAAAAAAATTATAAAAAAATTATTATTTTTTTATTTTAAAATTAAAAAAAAATAAAATTTTATTTTTTTTTAATTTTAAAATAAAAAAATAATAATTTTTTTATAATTTTTTTAAAAAAATTATAAAAAAATTATTATTTTTTTATTTTAAAATTAAAAAAAAATAAAATTTTATTTTTTTTTAATTTTAAAATAAAAAAATAATAATTTTTTTATAATTTTTTTAAAAAAATTATAAAAAAATTATTATTTTTTTATTTTAAAATTAAAAAAAAATAAAATTTTATTTTTTTTTAATTTTAAAATAAAAAAATAATAATTTTTTTATAATTTTTTTAAAAAAATTTTAAAAAAAAAAAATGAAAAAAAAAAAAAAAGAATAAAAATAAAATGTTATGTTGTTTTTATAAATTTATAATAATTAGAAATAATGTAAGAGATGAAGAAGCATAATTAAACTAGTAATTAATTTTAAAATTTTAAGTAAAAAATACAACATATCTACGATGGACTGCGATAGATTGCGATAAATTACTATCTATGTCACGATAAACAGATAATAGTCTTTTGCTATCTATTGCAGAAAAACAGTGAAATTTTGCTATATTTGTAAATATTTTGGTTCATTTTGCTACATTTAAAAATAACCTTATATATAAACCATAAAAAATTATATATGTTAAACAGGAAAAAATAAACTCTTAATTGGTTAAAAGAAAGAAAAATACTTAGGTTCTCTACACTTATATCTATGCAGCTCAAAGAACTATCCAATAAAATACTATCACGTGACAATTTTTATTGTTTTTTTAAAAAAATACTTTGGTGTGTTTAAATGTACATTTTGAAGTAATCTTAAGCCTCTTAAAACTCGTCACAAATATGCTCTTATAGTTAATATCTTTGCTTTATTGTGCTAATTTAACCGTTTTTTTAACAAGATACTAGAGGTGGGATCAGTAAGTGCACCAAGACATCTGAACAAGGTTGACACCTTCTTAGCACTCTCATCATATCCTGAAACCCGAAGCAAAGATTCATTCAAATGGAGGAAAATATATATGAGAACTTGAGGGAAGCTCAATACAAAAAGAATGACAAAATTTAGCCGTATTATTTAGTCATTTTTATGGTAGACCACATATTGGAATTTGAATGCATAGTTTTTTTTAGGAAAAATTCCAAAAACCACCTCTGAAGTATTGTGGTAGTTGCAATTAGACTCTTAAACTTTCAATTTTAAAAATTAAACCCTCAAAATTATATAAATGTTAAAATTAAGTCAAAGTGGATTTTCAGACTTATATAATTGTATAAATAGTAACATTTGTATAAGTTTAATAGTTCAATTTTTATTATTTGTAGATCCAATTTCTACAATTATTCTAAGCTTGAGGATCCAACTTTGACACTTGAAGTTTAGGGGCCCAATTTTTACAATTGAAAGTTTGAATGTCTAATTGCAACTATCACCACATTTCATAATAGTTTTTGCAATTTTCTTTTTCTTGTTTTTGAAAACTTAGAAGTATTTTGGATGGACTAATTATTTATCATTTTTCTACCCCTAACCATTGGGATACATGACAGATGATCTCTGTGGGTTACTGCTATGAAAATGATAAATTTGAAAATAATGAATTTAACCAAAAATAGAGCTGTATTTAATGTTTATAGTGTTTTCAAATATATATCCAAGCAAATTTAAAAATTTAATTTCAATTTAAACAAAAAATATATATAGATGTATTTACTAACTACAGTATTATGTTGTTAATATCTAATATTATTAATTACTTTAGATACGTACAATTTATTACATGAAATACTATATTTATTAAAGTTTTTATCTACTTAAATGTGATTGCACATTTTTAAATTTCAAATTTCAAATATAATAAACTTAAAACATTAAATATTATTGTTTTCAGATTTTGTTCACTATTTCGATAATGGGATTAAAAGAATAAGTTTTAAAAAATAAATCTGTCAAAAAGGTTATTATAACAAAGATTCATTTGAGTAATGAATTTGAAAAGGAAAAAAAAGAAAAATTATGCTTTCACCAAAGCCCTAAATTTTTAGTAAATAGAGATTTGAGCTTTCAATAGTATATATCAAATTATTACTATTCTATGTTGATATTATATTAAGAAGACTAATCTATATTATATATAAAAGGAGTAAAATTGGGAAGAATCTTTACATTTTCATTTTGTCCCTAACTTTTAAATATATGCCAATTACACCCTTGGTTTGAATGGTTAATTATTTAAATTACTTCAAACTTATGTGAAAACATACCTTTTCACCAAAACACGTCTGTGCAAGTTTTATATCTTTTATTTCATTTCTTTATTTTGATTTTGGTTCCTTAGAGTGGCAATTCTTGATATCGTTTTTCTTCTTATCTTCATTACTACTTGGTGCACAATGTGGGTGATTCACCACTAAGTTTTTCAGTAATGTCGCCTAAAGATATGAGTGTAAGCGTATTATGTTTGAATCACTACAAAATGTTCATGTCCACCATAGAGTAATCTTATAATTAATAAAAGCAACTAATTATTAATCCTCCCATGTTCATTGATGTGTTTTTTATGTTTCTTGTATTCAAAATTTGTGTTCTTCGTTGACTTTCTAAATAATTTTTTGTTAGGATTTTTCTTCAACAAAAATTGTTAGGATTTAAACATATGATTGAGATGAATATTAAGGTGAATGAAGAATTACGACAAAAATTGTTAGGATTTAAACATATGATTGAGATGAATATTAAGGTGAATGAAGAATTACGAGAGAGAGAGAGAGAGAGAGAGAGAGAGAGAGAGAGAGTATTTGAGAAAATTAGGGAATAGAGTAGATATGAAATTAGGAGTTAAGAATATAATTTTTCTAATTTTAATTTTTAGAATTCCATCGTGATATGATTATTGTATTCATTTTCGTTATTTGTTCTCGATGGTGTAAGTAATGAAAAGAACTAATTATTTATCTTCTCATGTTCATTAGTCTGTTTTGTCTTATATTTATTGTGTTGAGAATTGGTGTTCTTTGTTGGCTTTCTAATAAATTTTGCTAGGATTTGTCGTAACTTTTTTTTTTGTTAGGATTTAAGTATATGTGAAGAGTAGTTAATTTAGATGAATATTCTCTCTATTTTGAAGTGTAGAGACACACGTAAACCAAAAAAAATAGTTAAAAAATAGAAGAATTAAGGAGAGATATATGAGAGAAGATTTGAGAAAATTAGAAGATGAAGAGAACACTTTAATTTTTAAAATCCCATCATGATTTAATCATTCTATTTATTATCCTTTCATTTTCATTATATGATAAATTTTATTGCATTTGTTCTCCATAATAAACTTTTGCTATATAATTGATATGAGGTCCATTAAAACTCTTTTTTACCTTTTGTTATTGATCAGACATTTGTATTAACTAACGAAAAAAATATTTTCATAGAACGTTTTACCAAAAGAAAGAAAGAAAGAAATAAATAGCAAATAAACTCTCTTTCATTATTTATTTATTTATTTCAAAATGAAAAGAGATTCTTTGAAGTAATAAAAATTTGGTTTTATCCTGACAATAAATATTGACATAAAAATTAAACTTTCAAATGGTGTGAAACCAAAAACTAAGTGTTTTATTTTTTTTTTTAAAATTTCAATCAAAGGGCCTATTTTACCATTTTAAACATAACACAATATAATATTAAAATTATTAGTAAAAATGATATTTAATAGTAACGAAATTTTATTCTTTTTTATTATTATTATTTTTTTAATTTTTCTATAATGTATTGTTTTTTTGGCAAAAATGTTGGATTTTCTATATATTATAATATCAAAACATTAATCTATGTATTCGAGAATTTACTTACTAGCAAAAGTTTTTCTTTATACTATATAAAAAAATTGTATGAAAAGACAACAATATAAAGACATTAGAACAAAATTATTACATTATCTAACTTTTAAAAATAAAACTATATAGTTTTTATTTAATACGTTCTAAAAATACTACATATATTAAGAAAAATTCAATTAAGACTACAAAATTTTATGTGCATTGCACGTGTTTCTTGACTAGTTGAATAAAATCGTGGAATGACGATATATTTTTTTGTTTGAACAAGTTACTATAGGGAAAGGACTAATTTTTTAGTGCAATTATTGGAATACTAAATAATACTTGACATGATGATGGTAACACAAGAGAGAGTAAACCAATTGGATAAATCGATAAAGTGCTCTATTATAATCATTATGGGTTGGCCTAGTAGTAGTGGGAATATAAAAAGAAAAAAAAAACGAATATAATTCAACTAACATGAATTTGTACTATCGACATTCAAGTTTCACATATCAGAACAGAAAAAAAAAAAAAATAATAAAAATAACATGAATTTATACAAACGACATTCAAGTTTAACAATTCAGAAAAGAAAAAAAAAACGAATATAATTCAACGAACATGAATTTGTACTATCGACATTCAAGTTTCACATATCAGAACAGAAAAAAAAAAAAAATAATAAAAATAACATGAATTTATACAAACGACATTCAAGTTTAACAATTCAGAAAAGAAAAAAAAAACGAATATAATTCAACGAACATGAATTTGTACTATCGACATTCAAGTTTCACATATCAGAACAGAAAAAAAAAAAAAATAATAAAAATAACATGAATTTATACAAACGACATTCAAGTTTAACAATTCAGAAAAGAAAAAAAAAACGAATATAATTCAACGAACATGAATTTGTACTATCGACATTCAAGTTTCACATATCAGAACAGAAAAAAAAAAAAAATAATAAAAATAACATGAATTTATACAAACGACATTCAAGTTTAACAATTCAGAAAAGAAAAAAAAAACGAATATAATTCAACGAACATGAATTTGTACTATCGACATTCAAGTTTCACATATCAGAACAGAAAAAAAAAAAAAATCTTGGAATCAAAAGTGGAGGGATAGAAATGATTATAGAAATATTCTAACCATTTTCTGTACTTGGTAAAAATATTGGGATTAAATCTGCTAAAATTACTTTCAAGATTATGTTGATTTTGTACTTATTTTAAAATCAGTATCGTCAATTTTCAGATTCTCCTAAAATCAAATAGAGTTTTTAATTTATTTCTAATTTCTAATCTTGTCCTTAAAAGTTAAGATTTATTTTTTTATATCTATTTCTTTCTTATCTAATCAAATCTATGGTTGAATGCATCCATTTTTTGAAATATTACAGCATATTGGTTTTTTTTTTTTTTAAAACAATGCTATTTCTCTTAATAATTAAAAATTAATCTAGAACAATTATTTAAAGTTATTACTTATAAAAAATAAAAAATTTAATCATCAGTCTTTTTTAATTAGTTATTATATCTAAAACAAAATAATTTAGAATTTATTTACTAGACACTATAACCTACTTTTTCAAGTTTGAAGCTTAAATTTGCCAAACATTAATTTATTTCATTTTGCGGATAATTCTTTTAGAAGAACACACTAGTCATTAATTATTTTAAGAGCTACAACAATCCCAAGCTAAACCTAAATTTGGCTAAGACTATCGAAGTTCAAAGGCTAAAATTTGTAATTTAACCAATAAATGCAATATTGTTGATTTTTTTTTTTAAACAAAATACTAATGGAGAGAGAGATCAGGAGGTGCACCGTGACATCTCAACACGATTGACACATCAATAGCACCCTTATCATATCCCGAATCCAGAAGAGATATCATTCACAAGATGAAACAGTTACAAAAGACATACATAAGCCAGATGAGTACAAAGAGGAGATTAGAGGAAAGCCTTCCAATTAAGAGTTATGATAGCGATATCATAATTACAAAAGAAAGGAGATTTAGAGCACCAAGAGGCAGCAAGATAAATGATGTCATCAACTATCCTATCTGCACATCTGTCAATAGCTAGGAATATTCTACCATTTCTCTCAAGCCACAAACACCAGAGGGGAGCGATGAGGCTACTCGAAATAATATCCTTAGAAGATGTTGGAGGAGTATGGATTAGCTTCTGAGTGATATCGGAGAAGGATACAAAAGTGCTTAAGTTTAGGCCACCCCCTTTGCAAGTAGTGCTAGATGGAGACAACATAAGGACAGTGGAAGAAGAGGTGCTCCAAATCTTCAATAATTCTGTCGGCATAAAACACACCAATTCGGGCAGAGGGACATGGAAGGATGGCGTGCCTGAATTTTGTCCGCAATATTGTTGATCTATAATTTCATACATAGTCTAAAAAATTGATATTGTTTTAATTTACACAATTGCAATGTTTTTCCGTACATGCTCACTGAACAACAAACCTTCCAACACTTATATCAATTATGGTATTAAATTTTTATATACATTTCAACATTTCAATATTTCCACAAATTTAACAGTTGAATCGATATTTTTATATTATATCGTTTAAATTTTTATGAAATATTAAAAATGAAAATAGTAACAAAATGTCAATTAATGTAAATATAATATAAAGAATAAACATTTTAACTTATTTCAATGGAAAAATGTTTATTTATTAATTTAAATAATTCTTTAAAAGTTTGTTTTTCTAATTTTTTTTTTCAAAAATACATTTTAAACATGATAATCAAAATTACATTCTAGACAAAAGAGCAATTAAAACAAGTTAAAAGAAAAAAAAAATTACATGAAAATAGTAGTCTCCCCCATCAAATAAAGTTGTTCGAAATAATTATTCAACAAAACAAGAACTTATAAAAAGTCTTCAAAAACACATATCCCAAATTATTACATACACAAAAACAGTGCAAATAAATAAAGTTTTAATTAATTATACATTAATTAAACCCTAATTATTAATAATCCCAAGAGTTAAATTATTTATCAAATACGATCTTGATTCCATCAATGGAGAACAACCCAGCCCCAAGCCTAGGAATGAGAGTGACGATGACGCTGTCGTCATTATCAGCTTCCAAATCTTGAAGCAATTCGGTTATTCCCAACCTAAGTCCGGTCTTCACCTTCTTCTTGTGCCCGTGCTTATGTGGCACGTTCACGAAGCTGCCCGCAAACTCAGTATTATCCGGTCTAATTTCCTTGTCATCTTCATCGTTAATGAAAACATCGAATTTTATGGCTTGGTTAGGATCGAATCCAATTCCATAAATTACCAAAATCTCCTCTTCATCCTCTTTCTCCTTCTTGCTCCTCGATTTCTTCGGCCTCTTCACTTCCACGCTCACCGCTGACTTCAGAGTGATAGGGAACTTGATCTTAGCCGGTCTGACGCGGCTGGAGGAGGAGCCGGGGTTGGTGGCAGCCATGGCGGGGCCGATGCCGAAGGGGAGGATGTTGTTATTTGCGACGGTTGATGATCTTTGGGCTCGGCGAGGAGTGGGACGGGTTTGGAGCCATGGGAGGTCAACGTCTTGGTAGACGTAGCCGAGGGTTTTGGTGTCGAGACAGTCGCGGACTCGGACTCGGACGGGTTGGGATTTTTCGTTGTAGAAAATGAAAGAGGCGTCGAGCCATTCGGGGTTTTGAAGGTCCTGTCGTTTGCCGCCGAGGGTCTTCCAGATGGACCAAAAACGGTCGATGTTGGAGTGGTGGGCGAAGAAAATGGGGTCCCTGGCGGCGGAGTAGAAGTTTCCCATGTTCTCGAAGTTGGGCTCGTTGTTGTCGCCGCACCATAGGTGAACCGGACCGTGAGGAATGTTCTCCACTGAACCACCTCCTGTCATACCATTCCAAACAATAAAAAATTGTCATGTCACTTTTTTTAGGATACTATTTTGATGCATCTTAAGATACGCTTATCTGTATGCTTTCATCACTCACAATAAAAAAATAAACAAAATATTTTTAAAAAATAAATAAAAATAATTTATCACATATCATATTATGATGGGACAATTTGGTGAGATGCACAAAGATAGGCACTTTTCAATTTAAATTAAATAGTTGTTTAGGTGACATAAAGGTTGGTATAATATAGATTGTCCTCAAATTTTCGTTTTCATTCTTTGAAATTTTGAAAGTACGAGAGAAAAGTAATTTGAGTTTTGTGATTGTTATGGAGCATGATTCAATGATTATTATGAAACTCATTGAATTTTCCTTTCAAATACAAATCAAGAAAAGAAAAAAAGGTTGGTATCTACCTTGTGATATGACTAAGTTGCTTTTGCTACCAAGTGGAGTAGGAAAAATTATTAGAAGAAAAGTCTCCAAATAATGTGACAAACAATTGTAAATTGTTTAAACGTACAAGAAATAAATTACAAAAAAGATAGGTTAAAAAATATGAAAGTGCTCATTTTGTCTCTTAATTTTAATTTGTAATCATTTAGTTTATGAACTTCTAAATTTATAAACAATTTCGTTGAAACTTTAATAAGTATCAATTTAGTCCCTGTACTTAATGATTTAGGTGTGTTTGATTTAACTTAAATGTTTAAATTTGAAAATGAGTTATTTTGAAAAAAATGGAAGTGATCGACAATCACTCAAAATAACTTTTGAAACACTTTTAAAATATACAAAAAACAAATTTTATCAAAAAAAAAAAAATTTAATAAAAATGACTTTTTTGAAAAATATTTTTTCTAGTGAATCCAAATAAACCCTCAACCACGATTTTGAAAAAGATTATTAAGATTTAATGAAATACTTTAAACTTGTAGATTGATAAATTCATTAATGGTTAAGTTTATTTCTACGTTACTCAAGTTAAACCATCACAATACAATTAAATAATTGACAGTTAAGTTTGATAAAAATTTTCATGATAAAGACTAAATTGTTAAGAATTTGAAGGTAGAAATACTAAATTGTTATATTCCAGAATTAAATTATTACAAATTTGGAGGTGCAATCATTAGAAATCAAAGTTCTAACAATTAAATTATTATTGATGTGAAAGTTTAGGGATCAAATATAATTTTTAAGCTTAAAAAAATTATTTATATATATATATATATATATATATATGCATTAAGTTAAACGAGTGAGAATTCAAAATTCAAACATTTTTTCCAGAATTTATGTCTCAACCAAATGTTTGTCGTTAAAATATTTACATACAATTAAATTACATATTAAAACAGTATTTATCTTCTTTCTTTTTCGCGATACTTTATTAACTAACAATTCTTTTAACAATTAGTTCTGAAATTTCAAAGTTTAAAATACAAAACCATGAATAAAACTAAGATCTAAGTATTAAAAAGAAGTTTATTTTGAATTAATTAATTTACCTGGTGAAGGTTCATCACCCGCTTTATAAGCGCTACCAAAAAACAGCGATGGCGTACTACTATTAGAAACCATCTGCCGATACATAATCCTAAGATTACTCCTTATCTGCGCATCATCGGTAACCGTAGGATCATCTCCACCGAAATCCAAATTCACCAATCTCGGCGGCAAATGATTTTGGTTACGAAGTTCATCATAAAGTGATGATTTCTCCTCCGCGTACATCTCAGGCATTTTCATTCCTCCGGGAGCATCATAATTCCAAAACGGCAACGCGAAACTTGGATCGCCGATCAACTCTCCCAATATCTTCTCGTGGAAGTAAAGATAAAATCTATGGAATGGAAAAAACAGCCATGAATTATGAACTTGAACTTCAACGGGAAACCCTACTTGGTCATACGCTCCATTACAATAAGCACAGTGAACATTTGCTTGTTGTGTAAAATTACGTGGGTCGTCATCGGGCAGTGCTTTCATTAGCTCAACGGCTCTCTTGTATTTTTCTATGTAGTTTTGATCGGCTAAATGGGCGGCTGGCCGGACCCGTAATTTTCCGGGTGGCGGTGGCTGGAAGTCGAGGATTGAGGTGGCGGGCGGCGGGCAGCAGTTGGTTTGGTCGGCGCCAGGTGGCAGGTCTGGTGGGCCACACTTGCTGATGTGGGGGGTTTGGACTGGAGCGGCGAGAGCAAAAGTGGAGCTTTGGGAGAGAGTTGAAGCTCCGTAGAGACCGGTAAGGCCAATGAGAACGTCTCTTCTATCAATTTTGGGTTTGGGGGTATATTGGTCATTGCCATTGGCGGCGTTACATGAGATTCGAGGAATGGGAAAGGTTATTGTTCTTCGGAGAATGGGATTGGATGATGGGAGAAATGGGGTGAGAGTTGGTGAATGGGATAGAGAAGCCATTGTTTGATTATTTGATTCAAAAGCTTGGTTTATTTCTAATGCTACTCGTTTGTGTTGTATTTATAAACCAGAAAAATATAAAAATGATTTATCTTAATTTCAACTAAAATGGTGAATTATTTTTATTGATGGGAAAGTTGGTTGGATTTTTTTTTTTTTTCTTATTTGAAAAAATGAAATTTGACTAGCTCCAAGTTTTTCAACCTTTTATTGGTATCACCAAGCTTTTTGTCTAAATTATTTTTTTCATTCTTGCTCACCTTTTACCTCCTTTTACATTTGGTTCATTTAGCGCATGAAAAAAAATCTACTATGCCACTTACTGTCGTGGTCTATTAGAGGAAGAAGAAATAACACTACTCGTTGTCGTTTTTACTGTCATCAAAGGTAAAATATGGACATGGGAGCATTGCTTTTGCTGGAGATAAAATAAAAAGAAGGGATTTGAAGAAAAGACAAAAATAGAATGAGAGTTGAGACAAAAAGAAAAAAAAATGAAATATTACTGTCACACCTCACTCTAAATTACCCTATTTGAACTTAAATCGAGCTGTGATAATAGTAGATTTCAAATGTACAATAGAACTTATCGTCAAACTATATGACTTGAAACATAAAGAAAGATACATCTATAAAAGTATTAAAATCCATGAAACTAATGTAATTTAATTTAGTAATTTACACTCCAGAAGTTCGGTGGTTGATTTTATAAGACACATTTTACCATTTAATTAGTATTATAAAGTTTTATTATTATATATGATATCAAGCCAGAGGTATGTGTTTTGTTAACTATGCTATAAATTTTATGTGATTTTTCATGATTCTGAATATAAGTTTCTTTTCGTATATGTTCGAAATGTTTTGCGTGGTTTGGCAATTAAGAGATGTTTTAAGTTTATTGTGAAATCTTGTATTAATTGGATATGATTTTAAGTGTGTTATATGTATGTTTCGAGTTTTGATCTCACAAAAGTTGTACTCACGGTGATTACCACTGTATTCACGTGAATATATTTCTGTATTGTAGCTATGATATATATGAGGTCTTTGGGACCCTCACTTCGTTACACACATAGGCTTTAGGTCGTTTTTTTTTTTTTGGTGTTTTGCCTTTTGGAAGTTGCTTTCTATGCGTATGACCATATTTGCTTTGCTATTTACTTGTAGATTTACTTGGTGAATAGCATGACCATATTTGCTCTGCTATTTACCTCAAGATTACTCAGTGAATAGTATGACTACGTTTGCTTTGCTATACATCTCGAGATAACTCAGTGTATAGCTTAACCGTGTTTCTCTGCTTATATGTCAAGTTCCTCCATACATTGTACAACCATGTTTGGGTACAAATTTTGGTGGCAAGTTTGATATTCACTTTTGTGTTTTCGGCAACAATTATATTTTCATGTTTATTTCTCTAGAATTGATTTATGGGAACAATGTTATAATTAAATTGCACACTTAAGGTCTACTGTCATGACATCTCAGGTACTTTGGTAGGGTAATCTGAGATAGGTTGTGACAATTAAAAAATTGAAAAGATTTAAAAAATCTTATTTTGAAAGATTAGGTCAAATAATAATTTCTCTCTTTAGGTCAATTTACAAAGTTTGATCTTATATTTTTGGTTTATTTATTTTTCTTTAGAAAAAAAGAGTCACATGTGGTTGGACTTTTCTCTATTTATCTTGTTGCATGTGTTGTGGGAAATTTTCTATTAAAGTAGTATGAAAAGCTTTTCATACTACCTCCATTCATTATTTGTCACAAAAGTAGCATTTAAAGAATTATGTGAGATTTATGAAATAAATGAACAATAAATTAATAAATCTTTTAATCACGTGTTGAATAATAAGTGGAGGGAGTAAGTATTATGGTAGTACTAGCTTTTTTCTCCCATGTTTTGTTACTTCATTTTCGTCTGGATGACCTAGTAGTTGCCAACACTAGGTCATGTGACAAAAAAAAAAAAAAAACTATCATGTGTACTAAATGAATAATAAATTAATAAATCATTTTGTTGTTGTATCGGGTTCACTTATCTAGTTATTTGTGTGCAGTCCAAAAATACTCTAATAAAAAATTGTCATGTGACAAAAACATTTTAAAGAAAATGTTGAATTATTTTTATTTTTTTTACTATGTAAAGGACATGGGATGCATGCGACACTTAATCATTACCCTATTTGTAATACAACTCGTTTCGGTTATATTTATAACAAAAAAAAAAAAAATCCATCTCAATATTAACTAAATTGTCTAAACATAATTTGTCATATAAAAAATTCTTATTACTTCTTTTTGAAATATTTTAATTAATTAATTAATTAATCATATATATGATAAGATTGATGCATAACCATAGATGCATTTGTATTACTTTTATTTTTATCAATGGAAAAGTTTGGTGGGTCTTCTGTACAGATTATCTAAAGGTCTTTGGAAAGAAAAAAAATCGTTTGAAAAAATGGAAACCTTGAATAGTTTTATTTTTTTTTCTAAGCTTTTAAATATTTTTCTCATTTCACCAGGTTTTTATCATTATTGTAGCTCAGGTTCTTGTTCTTACTCTCATTCTGAGTTACCTTCTCGCTTTTTCATTCAATTTTTTTAGAAAGAATATGGTGAGTCAGGAGTGCACTCGAACATCTCCACTAGGTGGACACCTTCTTAGCACCTTCATTCATCTCTTTTTCATTAATACTCAATAGGTGCGGAGAGATTACAAAAGTTGGATTAAAGGGCTAGAGATAAGCCCAAACAAAGCTAATTTGTACAAAAGGCATTGAAATTTAAAGCAATAGTTGAAGGGTTGTAATCCTTAAAGATTTCGTTTTTTCATTCAATTAAACTCAGTTTCTCGTTCTAACTCATTTTTCAGTTCATATTCTTGCTCTTTTATTTCTCTAAATTTGATTCGTTTGGCGTCTGAAAAAATGTTGTGTGTTGCCACCAATCGTTATGCTTTGTTGGAGGATAAGAATAAAGAATTCTGCTCATTGTCACCGTTACCGACATCATAATATTTTGGCCTATTATATAATTTTCTATGCTTTCATTTTACTGAAAAAAAAAAAAAAAAAAAAGGAAAGAAAGAAAGAAAGAAAGAGGGAGAGAGAGTCATGGGTTTGGATTTTGTTCCATTTATGTTGGATTTTTTGGTACTTCAATTTGGTCTTCTTGATGATCTAGCAATTGCCAAAGTGTACGCAGCTAGCTGGTTGAACACTCAAACTTTGGAAGAAGTCTCCTCTTGTAGATTGGGATTTATTTTTTCTTCCAACGTGCGCAAAGGAAGATTAGTCGTCTTATACGAACATATAATAATTGCATATTTATTTTTCAATCGTACTAAACCATAGTGACAAGTTGGTATGATTTTTTGTATGGTCAAACTTCAATACTTGATGGCCAGAAAACATCAAAATAACCTATCTTGATGGCCATGACCATCAAAATAGGATTTGTGTTGATGTTTTTGGCCATAAAGAAAACGATCTATCTTAATGGACGGACTTTCTTGATGTTTTTTCACTATTTTGCCAATCAACAAAAGCTAAATTTCTAGTAGTGTATTAGCGTAATCGACGTGTAACTCTTCCAAATCTCACATGGCAAGATTTTACAATCTTTAAACGATATATACCTTACTCATTTCTTAGATAAAACTCATGTTCATCTAATACTTTTCATGAGATCATTCAATCTCCCTCTTCACAAATATTGTACTTAAAAAAAGAAGAATAAAAAAAAAAATTTCTCACTTCAAGAGAAAACTAATTTGTTTTAGTTCAGATTTTTTACATTAATCAAAACGGCTTTTTCCTTAATTCTTATTTCAAATTTGATTATAATTTCAATCACTTAAAATGAGTCTTATGCCATTAGGAAAAATGGAAGAATAAGCAACGTTTAGGGTTTCATTTTGGTAGCCACATTTTTTTAAAAAAATTTATGCTTTTATAAATAAAATTTTGGTGAATTTCATTGGGTAGAAGTAATGATCTTTTCCACATCTTCTTTTTCGCAGCCAGGACAATGGTTGGAAGGTGGGGGAAGAAAAAAAAAATGTCGGCATCTACTAAAATATTTCAAAATAACAAAATTCAATATCAAAAGAAAAGTCATCCAAATTAAATAAAAGGAAGGAAAGAAAAAAAAATAGTGTTAAATTGTAGTGTTTATCTTAGATGTGTTTATATAAACTTTAAAACGTGGTTGATAGATGTCTAAAGTCGCATTTGATATATAAACTTTTTTAGTAAACTTTTATTTTTAAATTTTAACTAATAATTTAAATATTTCATTAAGAAATGTCAAGATCATAGTAAAAAAAAAATAAAAAAAATAAAATAAAATTGTAAGAAAACAAAACCTACTTTCAAAAAGAAAAAAATTGAAAATTTTGCTTTGAGGCCTCTACCGAAGCCAAGAGGTGGCATCCACTACTAAAATTTTGGCCTTTCTCGTTGGTGTTGCTAGATGGTTGATTTTACGACAATAAAGAAGAGCTCCTTACATCTGTAGATCCATGTTTTTGCCAATGTCAATTCTTTGGCATCAGCAAAAGCTTCACAATCCAAATATAAAATAGCGTCGGATAATGATATTTTTCTTTACGGTTGCACGTTTTGGTGTCCGCAAAGCATTTCCCTACAAGTCTCTGCAGAAGATTTTGCTGACAGTCAAAAAACGGTGTCGAGAGAGCCTTTTCCAACGTTTTGTGTGCTTATATCCTGACAGAGGCCAAATTTCTTGTAGTATAAGCCCATTTCTACCTTTAAGAAAAAACTAAGATTTATTTAACTAAAATTCAATTTTATATTTTTGGTGAGATCTCTCCCTATTTCGTCATGTAGGATTCTCAACATATTTCTCATATATTTTTTCATTTGGGATTCTTGACATATTTCCAATATTAAATTCACATGATGTTCCATCTCAAAATAAATTGACTACAAAAAGAATAACATATGTATTCTAATAAATATTGAAAGGCTTCTCCATTTTTGCAATATAAGATCCTCAACAAACCTCTCAAAACGGTAAACCGAGTTCACCAATTTTATTATGGAATCCATTATTTTACTGAACGTTTGGACTTCAATACATGCTTTGATCTCATATTTCAATACATATACAGTTTTAACTCATGCATGAAATTTTTCATCTTTTTCATGAGGATCTTAAGAAAACAATAAATAAATAACAAAAAGGCATCTAGATAAGAATGGTCTGTTTCTGGAAGGGGACAAATCAGTTCACTTCATTGGTTAGGAGTAATGGCTTTGCCCACATCTTCCTTTTCGCAACAAGGACAGTGGCTGGAAGTATAGAAGGAAAAGGTCAGCATCTGCCAAAATATTTCAAGTATTTCACTGTGATAACGATAAATATAGTTCCCTAAAATCCTGAAAATTAAAGGGAAAAAAGAAAAACATGCAAAAATTGAATTAATTAACAACATGACACGAGCTAAGTGCTTTTCATACCTCTTTAAATAATAATTAGGTTAATTTTCTACCTTCATATTTTTGTTTATATTTGATATCATAATTTTATAGTATATTTCAACTTAATAATTGAGCTCTACAATCAATATTCGATAGTCTTTTAATTTGAAGACGACAAACCAGCTTTTTATAATTTTAGTTTTCATTTGAGATAAAGAAGAAAAAGGAAGTGGTGGGAGAAATGAGAAAGGAAGCTACCATCTTTGAACAATATACAAGAGGTGACAGGATTAGTAGATGCATCAAAACATTTCAACGAATTGACACATCAATAATATCTTCATCATGTCTCAAATCCAAAACCAGATATTTCATTCCACAAAATGAAAGATACAAGAGAGTTCGTGGATGAGAAATTCAAAAGGCTAAGAAACAGAGACTAAAGAAAAGACTTCTAATTAAAGACAATAGAAGAGACGTCGTAGCTACAAAATAAAGGGTGCAAGCAGAATGTTCATAGCTACAATTTTTGGTTCATTAACATTTTAATGTATATAGAGTTGTGTACGCAATCCGAGTTAGAACAATTTTTAAAGTTGAATTTGAATATCAATTGCGAGAATTTTTTTTAAAATAATGTTTTTTAAAAAAAGAATTCCAAAAATAGGGTGGGGGAGAAAGAAATTTAAAAAATGGGGTTATGAAATCGTGGACCCGGTCCACAATTTCCAGACGGTGTGTCAGCCGCAGTCTGCATGCCTCGCATTGACCGAACTCGTGGACGGGGTCCATGATTTCGGTAATCGTGGACTGGGTCCACGAGTTCCCTTCTTTAAATCCTCCCCGCCGATCACCATTCTTCATCTCTCATTTCCACCATCTTCATTGCTCTCTTTTCACTCTTCATTTCTCTCCTCATGTCTCTCCTTTCACTCTTCATTTCTTTCCTCATTTCTCTCTTTTCTCTTATTTTAGTTCTCGTTTGTCATTGTCGCTATCATTTCTCTTCTTCTTTTCGTTCCACCACCGCCGCCAGTACCACCACTGCTACCGCCGCCGCCGCTACGTATACATATACATTTTCCTTTCTAATTACCTTATAAATATGCAATAGTTATATACGTTTTGTTTTGCATGAATGAATAAATTTGTATATGTATACGTTTTGTTTTGCATGAATGAATAAATTTATATATGTATACCCTATTTTTTGAATTTTTTTTTAAATAACATTATTCTTTAAAATACCCCTTTTGCATGCATGAATAAATTTTAAAAATTTAGGTTTTAGTATTGATTATTATTCGGCATTTATTGTTATAGGAATAATTATTGGTAAATAATGTGGTGGGAAATTAGTTATATTGGGTAGTAAACTCGTGGACCGGGTCCACGAGTTTATAATTTCGGGTAGATTTGGACTAATTTTTCTTTTTAACCTTTACAGTTGTAAACGAATTTAAATATGTCGTTTCGTCCAGAAGATTTAGTTATTATTGAAGCTGGAAATTGTGTGGATAGTGACATTGATGTAGAAATTGATGAATTGTTTGGAGAAGAAGGAAATATAGAAAATGAAAATGAGTTGGTTCAGTCGGAGATATTTACACAGATAGAATGGGAAATTACTGATTCAGTTTGTGAACAAGGATCAACCTTGGAGGAAAGGGGAAAATGTACAGATAACTCTAGTATAATACAAAAAGGAATGTTATTTGATACGAAAGAAGACCTACAAATGGCAGTAAAAAAATATTGTGTGACTGAACACTACCAAATATCTGTGGTAGAATCGAACCAAGATATTTGGTACGTGCGATGCAAGCAATGGGATGAAGGTTGTAGGTGGAGGTTGCGTGCATGTCGGCGCAAAATCCATGGGATGTTTGAAATTACTAAACTTGGAGAGAACCATACTTGTTTATACACAGAATTGGCACAAGATAATGCACAACTTGATTCTAATTTCAGCATTGAAATTCAAAATTTAGTTAGAGCTGATCCTAGTGTGCCTGTGGCGGTACTACAAGAAGCACTTAAAAAACAGTACGGATATAACGTCAAATACAGACGTGTGTGGGAAGCTAAGAAAAAAGCTTTGGTTGCAGTCTTCGGTGATTGGGAGAAATCGTATTCTGAACTTCCGTACTGGTTGAGTGCTACTGTGCACTACAATCCTGGTACACGAGTAGATTGGCATTTTCTCCCTTCTGATGTGCCTGGTAAAACTATATTTGGTCGTGTTTTTTGGGCATTCGGTCCTGCAATTGAAGGGTTTAAGTACTGTAGGCCTTTAATTCAAATAGATGGAACCCATCTTTACGGCAAGTACAAAGGGAAATTGCTCACTGCTTTGTCTATTGACTCGAATGGGCATATATTTCCTCTTGCATTTGCTATTGTTGAAGGGGAAAATACATCTAGTTGGTCATGGTTTTTGTGGGCATTGTGCGAGTATGTTACTGGCCGAGAAGGGATTTGCTTAATTTCGGATAGACACAGAGGGATCATTGCAGCAATTAACAACGAGGAAATTGGTTGGGCTGAACCTAAAGCATGTCATCGTTATTGTTTACGTCATGTTGCGAGTAATTTTAATTCCAAATACAAATCAAAGCAACTTAAAGATTTGGTGTTTAGGGCTGGAAATCAACACCAAAGACGTAAGTTCATTCGAAACATGAAAAAGTTAAAGAAATTGAACCCTCAGTGTCTTGAATATTTTTCTGATATAGATTTGAATAAATGGACGCAATCACACGATAATGGGTATCGCTTTGGGTGGATGACAACCAATGAAGCTGAATGTTTGAATGGGGTATTTAAAGGAGCTAGAATGTTACCGATCACATCGATTGTTAGGTTAACATTTTATCGGACAATCTTATACTTTGAATGCCGTAGACAAGAAATAAGTGAAGCACTCGATTGGGGGGACATGTACACAGAATATGCCATGAGAAAGCTTAAAAGGTGGGAGAAACGAGCAACTGCACATACAGAGACGTCAGTTGACAAGGAAACACAAAGTTTTAAAGTTCGAACTGGCATCAGTATGGTTTCTCCCTACAAAGACCAAAACATACAAGTAGTGTGCCTGAAAGAGAGGACTTGTTCTTGTAACAAGTGGCAGTCGTTCAAGATTTCATGCTCTCATGTAATTGCAATTTGTAATTACATGCGTTTGTCATACGTGCATTTGATTGATGAATACTATAAATTGTCTCATTTAAAGTTATGCTATGAATGTCGCTTCCATTCAATACAGCACCCTGACTATTGGCCAGAGTTATCATTTACGGAAGTGCATCCTAATGCAAACTTATTTAGGGAGCATGGTAGACCCAAAACTTCGCGAATTCATAATGAGATGGATTGGCGCGAGGCAGGCACGAAAGTTCGATGTGGGATATGCAAGGGATCTGGGCATAACAAGCGTACCTGTCCACTTCGTAATTTAGGAGCTTCATCTTCGAGTCATTCATAGTTTAGCAAGCAATGTATTTTGTTTATTTAACATTGTAATGAATTTTGATTATTAAACACTGTAATGTAGTACGTTTATTTAACATTGTAATGTATTTCATTTATTAAACATTGTAATGTATTTTGTTTATTTAACATTGCAATAAATTTGGTTTATTTAACATTGTAATGTATTTCGTTTATTTAACATTGTAATGAATTTTGTTTATTTTAACAGTGTTGAATATGGATCCTGGTTCATCTAACCCTGTTCAGCTATATCTTCAAAACACTCACCGATCACAGACAGTATGGGATAATGCATCCGCCGTGGTACTATGTTGTCGGAGAAGAGAGGCAGTTTCCCAGCATACTATACCGTTCAATGAACGTATAGTGCCTTATCTACAACAAGCCGGTTTTATTGGGGTTGCACAAATTGGATTCATACAGTTGGACTGGCACCTCATTACTGCTTTAATAGAGCACTGGAGACCGGAGACCCACACATTTCATATGCCTGGTGGGGAATGCACCCTTAAGTTGCAGGACATTGCAGTACAATTTGGACTACCAGTGGACGGAGAACCTGTTACTGGTTCGTTGCAGCATGATTGGAAACAGATCTGTGAAGATTTCTTAGGCGTTCGACCAATTGACTTAAAAGGCTCAAGGTTGAGTCTCCCGTGGTTAGCCTCTCAGTTTACAGAATTGTCTCCTGATGCCGATGACGTCAGTATACAGAGGTATGCACGAGAATATATTATGCAGTTTATCGGAGGCTTTCTGTTTGCTGACAAGTTCAACACGCTGGTGCACTTAATGTTCCTCCCACTACTGGCCAGTTTTGAGCAAGCTGGTAATTATTTGTGGGGTGGTGCTTGTCTTGCATGGCTGTACAGAGAATTATGTCGAGCCAGTCATGCACAAGCTTTGGATATAGCAGGCCCACTGATACTACTTCAAGTATGGGCCTATGATCGATTTAGCATTCTTGCACCACAAGTCCAATTACAACCTCTAGAACATTTTCTAGGATGTCCACTCAGTGCCAGATATTATTTTCTGTATATATTAATTTCTTTGTCAATGCAATTAGCAAAATATTTAATTGTTTTATATCCATGTGATAGATGGAGGGGTGTATTAGCTGCATCTGAACAATCAGCAAACATGTTGCTGGTATATCGCTCAATATTTGACCATTTAATGAAAAATCAGGTAATAATAAATATGTTGCAGATAACTGAATATTACATATGATTTTAGGTTCTAATTATTCTTGTACATGGTTTCAGATCAATTGGACGCCATATACACCACATGTTATGTTGCTGTTGCCTGATTACTGTCATGATAGACAAGACATTTGGTTGACGGTCAGCCCACTAATATGCTTTCACATCATAGAGTGACATCAACCAGATCGGGTGTTGAGACAATTCGGTACGCTGCAAACAGTACCGACGTTGTGTAATACACTCCCTCAACTACACCAAATCGATTTAAGAGGTAAACATGACCAAAACTGGCGTCAAATTCATGCAGAGTATATATCATTTTGGCGTGCACGTCATGGCCGCTGTGCACAAGGAGAAATAATAAACGAGTCGGATGCGTCTAATGATTATCTGTCCTGGTACGACTCTATCACAAGAAGATTTATTACACTTGACGGTGCCTACTATTACTGCATGGTAAGCATCTTATTATGTAGTGTTTTTCAATTACATGCTAAGAATATTCTTTTATACTTATATTTTTCTTTTATCGTGCAGAATAATTTTGTCCACGATGTGCACAGTTACTCCTTAGAACACAATTTACCAGAGTTGAGTTCAATGTGTGAGCAAAACATGGTAAATGTTGAAGAAATCATTCAACATACAAGGAGGCTCAATGTTGCTGATACTGATCGAAAACGTATTCGTCGTAGACGACAGAGACAACGTGACGAAGGTGTTCCAGAGCAACCCGATGACCAGGAACCTCCCATATTACAACCAGATATTGCATCCGGTTCTGGCCATCAACAGGAATATTATGCACACGATGAATTTCCATCTGTCGTCACCCAACAGGATATCGACGATGTAATCCACCAGCAACAACAAATTGAAGTGCCTGTGCCGTGGACAACGTGCGCGAAGAAGACCACCATGTGGCACTTGATCTGTATTATAAATTTTCTGATTTGTATTAACTTTTTATCTTTAACTAAATGAATTAATGATTTTCCATTACATTTTCAAAAATTAAGAATCAATAAAACTAAACAATAATTGATGAACACAAGTAATAAGCAAAATTTCATTTAAGTGGGTAATTAATTAATTAACTTATTTATCATGGAAAAAAAATCGGACGTTTTTGGACGTATCATGGGAAAAGAACGGGGGTAAGAAGTCTTTTTGATCAAAACTCGAACCATAAATACTATCCGAAATAGTGAAGGGTGATTGAGAATATTTCATTCCTTGAAAGCCTGTGAATACTAGAGCTGAAACAGTAGCTACTAAAGCGTAAACTGCTCGTTCCTCCTTCCCCGCGATTATAGCATGATACTTGGTGTGGTTAAGGCATACTTGTGGACCAGGTCCACGAGTTTGGTGGAAATCGTGGACCGGGTCCACGAGTTTGGTCGAAATCGTGGACCGGGTCCACGAGTTTGGTCAACACGTGGACTGGGTCCACGACTTACTTACACGACGACCGCCACGTAGCAAATTTGATTGAAATCGTGTACCGGGTACACGATTTCACCACCCCAATTCTCAAATTATTTTCCAAACCACCCTATTTTTGTCATTAGTTTCTAAACCACCCTATTTTTCAAATTTTTTTTTTAAATAACATTATTCTTTAAAATACCCCCAATTGCGACGTGCAATAAAGTTTGAAAAAAAAAGTTGGAATTCTAGTGCGACCGTTCCTGTCTCTACTCTTTTATCAATAGTTGAGCTTGTTTGGTAAAGCAATTTAGTTCCGTTTAACAACTATTTAGGTCATTGGTTTTGGCATCTATTTGACTTTGATATTTATGAATTTTAAAAATTAAGATTATTTTTTATATTTTTTATCATGATTTGCATTTTTCTTAAGTAAAAAAAAGTTAAATTAAAGAGAAAAAAAGATTTTTTTTTTTTCAAAACTTTGCTTGATTTTTGAAAATATTGATAAAAAGTAAATAACAAAACAATCAACTTAGAGGTGGAAGAGGTGTTCATAGGATTTCATTTTCAAAAACTAAAACAAAAAATTAAAGCCCCTGTTCTGTAACCATTTCGTTTTTTGTTTTTGTTTTTGAAAATTAAGCCTATAGACACTACTTACACCTTCAAATTTATTTCTTTGTTATGTACTTTTTATCAGTGGTTTAAAAAACTAAGCCAAGATTTGAAACTAAAAAAAATAGCTTTTAAAAACTCTCTTTTGTTTTTGGAATTTGACAAAGAATTCAACTATTATACTTAATAAAAATGCAAATCAATATAAGAAATGGGGAAGAAATAGGATTAATTTTCAAAAACAAAAACAAAAAATGAAATGGTAACCAAATGGAGCCTAAATGGTTAATATATAGGACATTAGTTTTTACATTTTGGTTTTTTCAAAAATTGAGCAAATTATAGACACTAGTTTTACTCTAAGTTTATATGTTATATTAGCTATTTTCTAACCAGGGTTTCAAAAACTAAGAAAAGTAGTTTGTAAAAATTTGTTTTTCTTTTTAAAATTTTTAGAATTTAGCTGTGAAATAAGAAACTTGAAAACCACAAAAATTGAGGGAAAAAACAAACATATATTTTTAAAATTGAAAGCTAAACCAAAATATTGTATCAATGGGTCTTATGTTTCTGGTTTTCTATTTGTTCTTCTCAACTTTTAAAAGCATTTACAAAATTGTTAAAAATACTATAGACACCATTCAGTCACTATTTTGTTTTTTTTATTGGTTTTTAAAAGAAAAAAAAATACTTTTTTAGTTGTTGAATTTTGAAGAATAAGTGCATTTGGTCCTTATGTTTCAAATTTGTCATTTTAGTCCTTGAATTTTCAAAAATAAATTTAAAAGATCCTTATACAAATGGATTGATTAAATTTAAATAGATTTGGAGAAAGAAATACTAATTTGAAACATGAGGGACCAGATGATCTAATATAGGGACAAAAAACGTATTTTTCTCTTTTTAAAATTAAGCTTATTTTCTCTCAATTTTTTACCATCTTTCTTAAGTACAAGAGTTGAGTTCTTAACTAAATTCTCAAAACAAAAACAACTATTTTTAGGTTTAAAAATTTGATATTGTTTTGAAAATTATTGATAAAAAAATATTTTTAACAAAATAAGAAATCTAGAAGTAGAAGCAATATTTTTAGGGACGGATTTACATGGCACGTGGTCCAACTACCCCTCACGATTTTTATAATATTTACATGCTTTAGTAATTTATTCAACGTAAATTATGTTTGGCTTATTGGCAATGGCAACATTTTGGGTTCCCCCGTGAGACCACAGGTTTTTAACTCAATATTTACAAGCCTTTGGGTGCCCCCGATCAAAGCCTTCTATGTTTTCTTGTTTTCGAAATTCAACTTTCTATTAAATTTTAAGTTTTTAATTTTGCAACACGTATTTATAATATTACCCTATTTAAATTTACATAAACTTAATTCTATTTAGAACAGGATTAGAACCGTTCAATGATTGTTTTAAGCTCCGTTTGATAACCATTGTATTTTTTGTTTTTGTTTTTGAACATTAAGGCTATACACACTACTCCCACCTCCAAATTTCTTCCTTTATTATCTATTTTTTACCAATGGTTTAAAAAATAAAGCCAAAATTTGAAAACTAAAGAAATGTAGCTTTTAAAAACTTGTGTTTTGTCTTTGGAATTTAGCTATAAATTCAACCATTGTACTTAAGATATATGCAAATCATGGTAAGAAATGGAGAGAAATAGGCTTAGTTTTCAAAAACCAAAATCCAAAAACAAAATAGTTACCAAACCCTTATTATTTAGTTTTTTATTTTTGAAAATTGTATCGTTTTCTCTTAATTTATTACCATAGTTTTCATGCTTCTTTAAAGAGTTCAATTTTTAGCAAAATTTCCTTTTTTTTTCCTTTTTAAACAAGTTTTAAAAAAATATTTTCTTAGTCTCTCTAGGTTTCAAAAATTTATAATATTTTTATATTTAAGTTTTGAATTTATATTCTTTTGGTTTTTAGGTTTCACTATTTTGCACCCTTACACACATGTGTTCACTAACACTCACTTTGGGATCTTTAATGTTAATTTTTAATTAATTAATTAAAAATAATTATAAAGAAAACAATTTATAATTAATTTTAATAACAATAAAAAGTTAGTGAAAACCAATTAATTATAATTTTTTTATTTTTTTTTTAAAAAATTGATTCATGGGCATCACCACTAAGGATAAGAAGTGTATGCTTAGTGAAAAAAAATCAAAGCTCAAATATGTAAAAATTTTGAAATTTAGTGATCAAATAGAAATAAAATTAAAAAGTAAAAATGTAACATTCTCTAATCTATCGATAAAAAAATTGTTTTTTAGTAGTTTTCAAGATTTTAATACTGTAGATAGTTTTAGAATAAGTAAAAATCAAATATCACAAATCTAATAACGTGAATTTAGCCATCTAAATAGTTTTGAAAAATAGTTATATTTGCAATAATCTAAAAGTTGGTAATATAGATGATAAAATATACTCCTAATTTGCTACCTATGGTAATTCTCCTGTTATTAATGAATAGTTGAGTTCCTTTTGGGTAAGGTTCATGAGACTTTTAAAGAGAGAAATTGCACAATGGATAGAACTTAGTAGGGTTGGGTTGGAGAATGACATCTCTATCTTCGTCTCTACCTATTTAAATTTGTGTATCCGCAAAATTCTTTATTTAATTTGTCGTTATTTTTAGTTGTTTTTTTAAATGAAAAAGGAAAATTATTTTAAATGACAAAACTGCTGAAAATATTTATAAATAATAGCAAAATATCACAGTCTATCTACGATAGCATTACACTCCACCCCAAATTACCCTACCAAACATAGGACATGACATGACAACAATACGTTCCAATTATCATATGAAATCCATTCTCAAACTCTAAAAACATTTTTTTCAAAATAGTAGTTACCAAATACTAAAATTTATTAAAAATTTCGGCAACATTCCCCCTAAAAATCGGTTAAAACCACACCTGAAAAGAAAACACACTCCCACACTACAAAAAATTAGGTCTCTAGCAACGAATTATTAGCGACTATTCTAAAATAGTCACACGTTTAGGGATGATTTTGTATTTCCGTCGCTACCATTGTGACGAAATGAAATTAAGTCACAAAATTGCGACTAAATGGGCCTTCGTCACAAGTCAGACGTGTCACGATCACCAATCATGTCGCATCTAGCGACGAAAAAGAAATTGCGACGAATTGGGCTTAGTCGCAGACTAATTTATTGGATGGGAGGATTGACGCTTATTTACAATTTGCGACGAATTATTTTTCGTCGCAAATGGGCTTTTGCGACAAAATGCATTTTAGTCGCAAATAGGGTTTCACCATTAGTTTGCTCAAGTGTCGATTTTGAGAAATAGAAGAGGAGAAAAAGAAAAGTTGTCGTCGTCCTCCTCTTCCTCTTCCTCGATTAGTTTGTCGTCCTCTTCCTCTTCCTCGACTAGTTTGTTGTCGTCCTCCTCCTCCTCGATTCGCCATTGTCCTCCTCCTCGATTCGCTGTCGTTGTCGTCCTGTCCATTTGCCGTTGTCATCCTCAATTTGCCATCCGCTGCCATCATAGTTCGCCCCATCGTGGTGATTTCTTCGTTTATCTCTCTCTATTATGTTTCTCTCTTCTATTTTGAGTGTGTGTTGCTTCTTCTTGTGTTTTTGAGTTTGGATCAATTTGTTGTTCTATATAGTAGTGTAAAGATGGAGTTTTATATGAAATAAAGAGCTCCAATATCATATTATATTCTTGCATGCTTCCTATTTTGTCTTTCCAACTGTGGTTGAAAGCTAAGTTTTCTCTCGAAGGAAGAAAATATTTAACTTTTTTTCGTGAATGATTTTGGTTGTTAGTTTATGTTGTGTGTGGGTTTATAAAACAGCCAAAAGGTTGGAAACGAGGGATTTGATTTTGGAATGATTTTTCTTGGTATATATTTGTACTTCAACACCAAAAGAAATCCCAAGTTTTTAGAATTTTGTTATTATTTATGATTAGTTACTAACATAATTTTGTTTCTTTTGTTTAGAGATTATGTTCCTAAGTTGATTTTTTTCTTGGGTAAGCTTCTTGAAGGCATGTAGATTTTTGTAGTGATTTTTTAAATGTTCATGTTTTTTAATTTTTAATTGAAATTTTATTATTGAGACATTTAAACGGTGATTTAGATGCTATTTACGTGATTCAAACTCATTTGGAGATGTTTGATTAGCATGATGAAAATTGGATATGCCATTGGATGTTTTTTCATAGGATATTTGAGTTTAATATGTATTTTAAAATGTAATTTGGAGAATGGTTGTGTAGTGAAATCTTTGTTGAGATGAAGTGTAGATCGGAAGTAAATGTGTGATTGTATGTAATTTGATTGGTAGTTAATTGCAGATTATAATAGTTGGAAACACCAACTATTATAATTATTAAAGCTCCAAACATGGAGTGGACTATTATTATAGCCCACTCCACCCACTTGAAGTTGAGAGCCCGAACATCCATAATAGTTTTCACCCAAAACTAACGCTAAATATATATTTAAACTCTTTTTGAAAGTTTAAAGATATTTTTTAAAGTTGTGAAAAATAGTATTTTTAACACAAAATACAAAGTTTAGAGATATTTTGTATAATTAAGCTTAGGCTCTTTTTAAATATAGCAAAAGGAACCAAAATATTTACAAATATAACGAAATACATAGTCTATCTGCGATAGTAGTATATTGCGATCTATCGCAATCTATCGTAGATAGACTGTGTATTTTGCTATTAGTTGTAAATATTTTCAGCAGTTTTGTCATTTAAGATAATTTCTTATTAAGCTTTTGTTTAGAGTTTATTTCCATTCATTATTTATACGAGAAAGATTAAAAAATTATATGGATTCGTTTTAAAGATCTTTCTTCCTCTTCCTCTTCAATCTTTCTTTTTTTTTTTTTTTTTTTTTTT
>QLSR01000429.1:345654-363399 GCA_031780015.1 Citrullus colocynthis | reverse complement strand
TTTTTTTTTTTTTTTTTTTTTTTTTTTTCTTTTTCAGCTCAACAACATTTATAATTAAGGGAATTCAAGTCTCTATCTAGTCTTTTGATCAAGAGAGTATATACTAAACTAGGCTAAACTATATCTTATATGGTATCAAAGCTCATGAAGTCTAAACAAGCATTTGGTTAATAAAAAAAAAAATCTATGAGATTTTATCTAAGGATGAATTTAAAGAGGTATCATTTCAAAGAAACATGCTAAGAATTCTAAATTAAAAAATAGAGACCCTCATGTAAGTTTCAAAATTGCATGGTTATATTATATAACAAAACCCCAATATTATATAAAACAACAAAAGTCAAGATCTTTAAACTATATAGTTTTCACAATAATATGAATTAAGAATAACATATTTTGATTTCGCCGGTTTTCATTCGCAGACCTGACCGGTTTTCGTTCGTTGGTTTTTCGTTCAAATCTGACCGAAGAACCCAGCTTTTGCCATCTCCGGTCACAGATCCACCGGCTCCTTTCGATCTGCTGCATTGCCGTTCATCGTGTTCGTCAGTTTTTCGTCTGAAACTCCGTCCAACCTTCCGTTGCTTCTGTCGGCGAACCATGCACAACTTGGTTCCTTCAGCAACCTTTCGTGCACTCACCCGATCCATTCCACCCAGATCCATCGTTTTCGTAGGCAACTCCGTTCGATCTGTCAGCATCCCGTTGTTTCTGTCGGCAACCCACGCACAGAGCCATCAGATCCATTCCGCCCAGGTCCATCTGTTCTCCGTTGCTTATCCGTCCAAGATCTGTTCCCGTCGCTTCTCCTACTCGCAAACCGTTGCCCCAGATTCGTCTGGTCACACACGCTCGCTCCAGATCCGATTCGCACAACCTGTCCGGTTGTCTCTATCGCTCAAAACTAGTCACCAGCCGTCGTTCTGCTTCTCAGTCCAGATCCGTTCTGCTCACACATCGTTCAGACCTGCTTCTCCTTCCAGATTTGTCTGATCCCTCTATGGCTTCAAACCCAGATCTGACGGGTTCTGTCCAAACTCGTGTTGCATTCGTGGTGTATCCGTGATTAGTTGGGTTTGATGATTCATCTGCTCAATTTGACTCTACTATTTAGTCTTTGTTTCTGAGGACCAAAACTACTATGTCTTTATTTTGCACAAATTGTCACATGGATGGTTACATGTTTGTGCATTGTCCTAATATTAAGTGCAGGTATTGCCATAAATATGGTTATATTTTGAAAAACTACCCCATTCGCCCACCTAGCTCTCTGGATAAATCCACCAATCCAATAAGCTTATCTAAAACTGATTCTCCATGTATTGTTGCTGCCTCCTCAACCAACGAACAACCTTCCATTAGCATTAATAGTCTCCAAAATCTTATGCAACATGTAATATCCCTCAAATCTTCTGCCTTTGTAGTCTTTTTAGGTAATTCATGGCTTCTTGATTCTGCATGTTGCAATCATATGGCTTCCAATATCTTTCTTATCTCTTTCTCAACTCCATCATCATCTCTTCCTCCAATTCATGCTGCCAATGGAAACTGTATGTCTATATCCCATGTTGGTACAGTGATCACACCTACTTTAAACTTTCCAAAAACCTATCATGTCCCTAATTTGACTTTTAATCTTGCCTCTATTGGACAACTGTGTGATCTTGGTTTAATTGTTTCTTTTTCATCTAATGGTTGTTAGGTTCAAGATCCGCATACGGACATATAGTTGGTAAGGGCCGCAAAGTGGGACACTTGTTTGAGCTAACCTCTCTTCAAATTCCTACCTCTCCATCTCTCTTCAAATTCCTACCTCTCCATCTGTTGATCCTGCCATATATCAATGGCACCTTTGCCTTGGTCATGCCTCTTCTGAAAAACTACGTAAGCTAGTATCTTTTGGAAATTTAACCAATATCTCATAATTTGATTCATTTGACTGTCTCAATTGTAAACTCGCAAAACAACCTGGATTATCTTTCCCTACTTCATCATACTCATGTGATACACCTTTTGGTTTAATTCACTCTGATATTTGGGGACCTGCTTCCGCTCCAACTGTTAATGGCTATCGTTATTTTGTCCTATTCATTGATGACTATTCCCACTTTATCTGGATATATTTTCTTAAACACTGGTCTTCCTTACCTCAGTGTACATTGCCTTTGCTAATATGGTTCCAACACAATTTTCTCGAACTATTAAGATTCTTCGCACTGAAAATGCCATGGCATATAAGGAGTTGAGTCTTATCTCTTTTCTCACCCAACAAGGCACACTTGTTCAACGCTCATGTCCTCACACATCTCAACAAAATGGAAGGGTAGAACGCAAGCATCATCATATTTTAGACTCTGTTCATGCCCAAACTTCTCTCTGAATCATGTTTTGAAAAGTTCTAGGGTGAAGCTGCTCTTACTTCTGTCTATGTCATCAATCGCCTCCCCTCCTCTGTTCTTTAGAACATCTCTCCTTTTGAACGCTTGTATGGCGCTCCCCCTTCCACACTCATTTGAAAGTCTTTGGTTGCGCTTGTTTTGTCCTACTTTAGCCTCATAAACACACTAAACTTGAACCACGTGCTCGTTTATGCTGTTTTCTCGGTTATGGCATTGAACACAAGGGTTTTTGTTGTTAGGATCCTATCTCGAAACGATTACGCATCTCTCGTCATGTCACCTTTGGGAACATACCATGTTCTCCAGTCTTTCATCCTTTCATGCCTTTCTCACTAGTTCCCAACCTTTCTTCACTGATCCCTTCAGTGATTTATTTCCTTCATTTGACTCTTCATCAACACCTGAGCCCAACCACCCACCTCTTGAGTCTGATCAATCAAATACCATAGACCCTCCATTAGTCACTAAGCCAGATCCTCCTCACATCCCCGAGCTTGACCAAGTTGCTCCTGTCTCTGCCATCCCAGACCCAACTTCTGTCTTCGCTGCTGAAATTGAACCTGCACATGTCACCACAACTCGTTGCTCCACTCGGGTAAGAGAAATTCCCCATCATCTCCAAGACTATCATGTTTTTTCCACTATCATGTCTCTAGTTGAACATACATCTTATCATGAGGCCAGTACTAACCCTCTTTGGCAGCAAGCAATGCATGAAGAACTTCAGGCTTTAGAAAAGATTCACACTTGGGACTATGTGGAGTTACCACCTGGAAAACGTCCTACTGGTAAGTGGATTTACAAAATTAAAACTCGGTCTAATGGGTCTATTGAACGATACAAAGCTCGTTTTGTTGCAAAAGGTTATTCTCAGGAATATGACATTGATTATGAAGACATTTGCTCTAGTTGCCCGTATGACTTCTGTTCGTAGTCTGTTAGCTGTTGCAGCTGCCAAACAGTGGCCCCTTCTTTAGATGGATGTCAAAAATGTATTTCTCAATGGCACAATGTCTGAGGAAGTCTATATGAAACCACCACATGATACTTCTCCTCCTCCTCAGAAAGTATGTCTTCTCTGTCGGGCATTATATGGTCTGAAACAAGCTCCACGAGCCTGGTTTGCTACTTTCAGTTCTACTGTCACTCAAATCAGCTTTACTTCAAGTCCTCATGATACAGCTCTGTTTACACGTCAGACTCCAAAGGATATTGTGCTTCTCCTCCTTTATGTTGATGGTATGATAATTACAGGTGATGATCCTCAAGCGATATTTGATTTGCAAAGCTACTTGGGGCAACATCTTGAAATGAAAGATTTGGGACCCCTCAGTTATTTCCTTGGTCTTGAAGTCTTTTCCCACTCTAGTGGATACTACTTATCTCAAGCAAAATACGCCTCAGATCTTTTGGCTCCATATGGTATTACTGACTCTGTTACTACATCCACTCCATTGGATCCAAATGTTCGCTTGACTTCGTTTGATGGTATTTCTCTTGAAGTTGCCACTCTTTATCGACAACTAGTTGGTAGTCTTATTTACCTCATCGTGACACACCCAGATATTGCATATGATGTTCACATTGTTAGTCAATTCATGGCTGCTCCTCTGTCTATCCACTTTCTTGTTGTTCTTCGCATCCTACGTTACTTTAAGGGCACTCTTGATCATGGACTTCAGTTTTCCTCCCAGTCATCCTTAGTGTTATCTGGTTACTCTGATGCTGAGTGGGCTGGTGATCCTACAGATTATCGGTCTACCACATGTTATTGCTTCTACTTAGACGATTCTCTCATCTCTTGGCGAAGTAAGAAACAAACTGTTGTCTCTCGCTCCAGCATAGAATCCAAATATCGTGCACTTGCTGATGCTACTTCAGAGTTACTTTGGCTTCGTTGGCTTCTATCTGATATAGGGGTTCCCCAATAGTCTGCCACAATACCGCATTGGACAATCGAAGTGCTATTCAGATTGCTCACAATGATATATTCCATGAACGAACCAAACACATTGAGAATGACTGCCACTTTGTTCATCACCATCTAGTGAGCAATACTCTTCTCTTACGATCCATCTCCACTACGGAGCAACCCGCTGATATCTTCACCAAAGCTTTGTCATCTAGACACTTCACTCAGCTACTTTATAAACTTAAGTTGGTCTCTACTTTCCCACCTTGAATTTGAGGGAGGGTATTATCATATATGTTGTGTATAGTTATTCAATTAGAATCTTTACCTTGTTCGTATTTCTCTTTATGTATATATACACCAGTAATCTTCTGTGTAAAGCACACAATTACTTAATAAAATATTCAAGTTTAACAAAGAGAAAGAAAATGGCTAGTTAACTCATAATCGAAAAATCCAACAATTTTATGTTAAAATAAAAATAAAGCTATTCAACGTTAAAAGGATTGGACAGGAGCGGATTTAAGCTTTTTATTATGTTATGGTTGTGTGTGTGTCAGTAACAATAGTGTAAGTGAAAAAAAGTGGAAACTGATAGTGATAGTCAAAAGTTATGGAGTATACGTTAATTAAACTTCTAATTTACGTATTTTGTTAACGTATGCTAATCCATTAATCAAAATTAAGGACACAAATTCCTTAAAAAAATGTGTTCGCATGAGGTTTTCTGAGAATCTCGTTTCGTGGAGTTGAATATAAATTAATGTAAATTTGATGCGGATGTGGTTCGATCTTTAGTACTTAATCCTCTGATTCTATCTCAGTTGAATGCGTACTCTTGATTGTATGGAAGTGGATCTCAGTTGAAATTGAATGCACACTCTTGATGTATGGAAGTGGGGAGAGTGGATCTCAGTTGAATGCATACTCTTGATGTATGGAAGTGGGGAGAATTTTCTCTAGGCTCTAAAGTGTAGAATTTTAACTCTTCTATTTATAGAATTAGCAGGTGGGCTTTGTGGGCTTGGGCTTGGTTGGTTCATAGACCTGCCACTTGGGCCCAACAAATTGGATTTGGGCCTTCGTTGGGCCAAGTTAAGCCTATTTTAGGATTCAATTAGATTTTAGCTCAAATAATAATATCAAATTTGACCAAATTATTTTATTTTAATCCAACAGTTAAGACAAAAACACGTGGCGTCTTTGAAATTTGTTAATTTATGTCCTCAATTTCGGCACATGTCAACTTTTAATTGGTCTCAAATTCAATTATTGTAGTTTTATAGGAATGACATGTCAATTTGTGATTTGTCCAAAATTTCTCCATCAAGAAAAGAAAAAACAAAGAATTAAAAGATAAAGTTGTGAAAATCCCCATACTGGCAAGAACGGAACCATCGAGACTTCATGTCTAATTAAACTCCAACTATCGAGACTTCATGTCTAAGTAAACTCCAACTCGTTGCTTACACTATTGTTAATAACCTAAAAAACAAAGGAGATTTCGCATCACACTTTACTTATTTGTAGTGGGACCAAAGCTGCAGAAAGAATAATAGACCCATCTTCCCTTGAATCTATTGAGAAATTCAAACCATTCAAGGTAAATAACAATAGCCATACATTCCAACCACCTTCTTTTTTTTTTCTTTTTTCTTTTTTCTTTTTTCTTTTTTTTTCCCTCTTTATCTTTAGAGCATAGTATAGACACATTTTTCTCAAGGATGATGTTCACTTGATGTGAACTTGTCTAACATTTTTTTTTTTTTTTTAAATTTATTAAGAATAAAGAGACTTAATAAAATTGAGATAATTGTTTTGAAGTTCAAGAAAAAAGAAGTTCCAACATAAATTTGCCATGCTTTTTAAAATTTATGAATTCTGCCATCTCGCTTTTTATTATAAATATAATCAGCCAAAAATATTAAAATACCTTTAATTTTTAGAAAAGTTTCTATAAAATAAAAAAAATATTAAACTATTTATAAATAAAACAAATTTTTTTTGTCACACCGCGATAGACATCTATACATACCTATATGATAAAAGTTTATCATAAGATTATATTATATTTATGATTTTTTTCAACCGTTTTTCTATTTTTGAAAATATTTCTTAATTTTTTTTCCTCTACTCTTACTCTTCTCGATTCCTCTCTCTCAATGTTTTTTTCTCTTCTTCTTCAATTGCAAAGGTCAAAGTTTGTTTGTTTGTTTGTTTAAAATTTTAAATTGTTAATTTTAAGTCTATAATTTCAGTTGCCGACTTTTTCTTTCTTTTCTCATCAGAATGTCGGTTTTCATCGAAGAGGGGGTCGTCCAAATGGCTTCGGGTTGCATAGGGGAGCTTTTCGCCAGAATGGGTTCGTCAAATCTATGGGTTTTTCCCCAAGGGAAAGCGAGAGAGTCAGTGTGAGAAAGTGAAATGAGTTTGTTTGTAAAGAGTCCTAAATTATTATAAACTTTAAAGTATAAGGACTAAATTGATACAAAATTGAAATTACAAAGACTAAATCGTTACAAATCAAAGTTTAAGGATTAAATTATTATTTTTTATGAAAGTTTAGAGTCTGAAAGTGATTTTTAATATTTTCTTAATTCATATAAATAATTTATTTTGTTTCTTCGCCCTAATCCTTTGCTTTGTTCCCAATACTTTTGCATTCATCTCCAATTTTTTCTTTCTTTTTACACCATATTTTTTAAATAAAATATTTGAATTCATCTGTTTTAAAAATTTGGATTTATTCGATAACAATTTTGTTTTTAAAAATTAAGCTCACATTCACTATTTTTATCTATAATATCCCTACTTTATTTCAACAATTAAAGTTCTAAATAACCCTCTATTTATAATTTTTTTGGAAACTTGATTTTGTTTGGCTTAGAATTGATGGTTTTTTTTTCTATTTTTTTAATGAAAATGAGAAACTTACTATCGTAAGAAAATGAACATTTTTTTTTTATTATTTTGTTTCTTTTCTTTGCATGGATGACCTCTACTTTATGACGTCTACTTCTACTTCTAGTTGATTATTGTGGGTCTGATCTCTCCAAATCAATTATTGATCAATATTCAATAATGAAGGCAACCTCTCTCCCTCTATATATATATGTATATATTTTATTTAAAGAAAAAGCAATATCCAATTATTTAGACAATCACACACAGATATACTTAAAGAACCCAATATTAGCCTAAACTACGTTCAATTCAAAGGAAAATTAGAAAAGAAAAAAAAAGTAGTTTTAAAGTGCATATTATATCACCTTCTCTAACTCAACCAAGATGGAAATATCTATCGATTATTAGATTTATTTTAAATTTAGGAGTCTTTTCAAATATAGCAAAACAAACAAAAATATTTACAGATATATTACAAAAATTCACTGTATAACTGTGATAGATTGTATAACCGTGATAGATTGCGATAGACTATTATCTGTGTAGCGACACAGATAGTAGTCTATCCCAATCTATACAGATAGATTGTGTATTTTGCTATTAGTTGTAAATATTTTTAGCAATTTTGTCATTTAAGATAATTTTCCTTAAATATTTAAGATTATTATTAACGTAGTGCTTTAATTTCTAAATTAAGTAAGAGTGAATGCCTAAATTAAGTAAAAGATAATTCCCTAATTAAACACTATGATGAGAGGTTTCAATACAAAGACCCTAGGGATTGGTTCTCTCTCTACCTCATTAAATAATTCTTTTCTTCTAATCAAAAAACCTAATTAAGTTTAAAGGAAATCCAAGAGAGAGAAATAAATTCCTGTAGAAGACTATTATCATGAATAAAGGTATGTTATTCTAAGTAATGTCATTGTGAAAATCATCTAATTAAAAAATCTTGGCATTTATTGTTTTATACAATATTAGGGTTTTGTTGTATAATCATAAAGTTAAAACTTACGTCAACTTATCAATATATTCATGATCGATTGATCCGTCGAAGGGATCGATATCGATATCAAATATGCATGGATATTTTTAACTTCTTTTATAAATGCTAGTAAAATATTTAAAAAAATAATAAAAAAATAAAAAAATAAAAAGATCATCTATTTAGTCCAATATATGAAATATGAATACTAATAACAGTATCTATAATTTAGTTTAGAGTAGAAACAACTAAATTATTAAGCTAAATAAATTTTGTGACTTATAGAAATAGTCATACTATTGATATACCTAAAATATTAAAATTTCTAATACTTCAAAATGGGTAAGATGAAACTCAAAATATAAAAACTAAATTTAAATAAATAAAAATACATGAACTAAGAACTCAAAATAATTTTTTAACATACCTTTATTTATTTTCTTCTACTCGTTGTGTGCAGTTTGTCCAATTATTTTAAATGAAATAATTGACTTTTCTTACCTAAATATTTGTCTTTATATCCAATAGCAAATGTCCATTGGAATCCATTATAAATTGTGTATTTCGACTTCACATATCATTTTAGTAATGAATTTTTAAGATTTCATAATAACAAGTGATTTCTTTGAAAATTTCTATCTAACTTGGTTGCCGACGTACTACTAAGCTTTTGTCTGGATGTTGACATTAGGATTGATTGAATTGATATTTTATATCGTTAAAAGATATATGAAAGATAAAGAAATAAATTATGAATATAATATAAATAATAAATATTTTAATTTATTCAATTCATGTTTATTTATTCATTTAAATAATTATTTTAAATATTTTGTTTTTATAATTTTTTATAGAATCAATATTTTTATCAACATTTTCACAAAATTGAAATCTAAATATTTTCATCAACGTTAACATTTTTAACCTTGATTATATTAATTTAATTTTGTGTGATAGGGTAATTAATTTTCTAGCTTAAAACTTTCAAGGGAATTATTACATAATTTATTATTTATTTCTATCCTTTTATGTGGAAAAGGTTAATCAATTTTTACCACATAATAGCCAAAGAGAGCTAACTCAATTGACATCTATATGTGTTAACAATTACAAAATTAATGGGCAGAATCCTATTAAAGAAAGGTAAATTGCAAAACTATCCTTGAAATGTGGTGGTTGTAGCAATTATACCCCTAAACTTTCAATTGTGAAAATTAAATTCTCAAATTTTTAAAATATAAAAGTTAAACCCTGGAACTATGATAAATTTAATCAAAGCCTGACTCTCATAAATGTGAAAATTGAATCTATTGTATTACAACAGAAAGAATTTCTCTCATATTACAACAGAAAGAATCCTTCTTTAATTTTCAATTGCAATCCTTCACTCCCAATTTTGTGAAATTCTTTGCGATCTCTTATCCTTGATTTGAGGGAGCTCACATGCTTTAATTCTGCATTCCATGTTTTTTATTCCAAAAACACATTTGGTTCGATTCTTTATTCAACTTAAACAACTTCCTTGAAAATTTTGTTTTGGTTTTATTAGAATTTTCGATCATTGGTGTTGTTGGATTTGGTTTAAGATCTTGAATATTGTAATGTTAATCCATGGAAGGTCTAATTCGATATTATAGGGCATATATACAATCTAACAAGCTTTGAAAATTTCTACATTTTCTTCTAAAAGAAACAAAACAGATGGAATCGTGATAATGTGACCATTAACAGAGGAAGAGCTTCTGTGATTAACCAAATGTAGAAGAATGTAGAAAGCAACAGGAAGAAACTTGGATGTACAATTTTTTTTTTTTTTAAAATTAAATACCTCATCTTTTGGAAAGACGAGAATCCATACAAAAACTAAATCCTCGTCTTTTAAAAAAAAATAGTATATGCAGAACACTTTTATTTTTTAATTGAGTTCGGAAACTTCGTATTTTTATTACCAATATTAGTATAAAAAAAAAAAAAAGAAAATCCCTCATTTGTGCTCTAAAGAAGACGTCACGTGTTTCTTCTTCTTCTTCTTCTTCTTCCTTTTGTTTTTTTTATTTTTTTTATTTTTTTTATTTTTTAATTTAATAAATAAAATCTCGACAAAGTTCCAGATTTTTTCTGTCATGTGCTCGAAGCTGGTGGAGCCTCCATTTCTTATTCTCCACACATTTCTTTAGTACAATATTATAATTATATATTGAATTGTCAATTCATAAAAAGCTACAGTAATATTACTTTATTTAGAAATATATTTTAGCCTTTGGACTTGAGTTGGTGTTTCAAAATATACGTTTTAGGAATTATTCGAATAGCATATATTATTTTATGAATATGAATATTAAATGTTTTGAATAATTAATATTTGTGTTTAGATTTGTAAGATAATTAATGTTTTAACTTCATTTATTAATATTGTGTTTAAAAAATTAAAAATAAATAATTATTTAATCAAAATATAGTAATAATTAAATTTAATTATTTAATATATTTTTATATTAATTACTTCTTTAATTACTCAAAATATTAATAAATTAATTAGAATATAAATAATTAATAATAAAATTTTATATTAAATAGTTAGGATAACATAAATATCAATGGTAAATGTATTAGTTGAAATTTATTAAGTCTAAATAATATATTTATATTCAGTAATTACTTAAAATTAATAGTTATGATTAATTGATATTAATTTATTAATTAATCAAACTCTATTCATCCCCAGTATAAAAATCCCACAAGTATGGAGGGTATTAAAAATCTGAGTCGGGCTTTAAAGTTCATTGGATATTAATATCCTGAGTTTTAAAAAGTAAAATACTGCAAAACAAAAAAATATATATTAAATATTTTTCTAAAATTCAATGGTAATATCTATGAAACAAACTAGACCTTAGGGGTCTCTTTAGTTTAAAATTTCATAGATGTTTAGAAAAAATGATGTCTAGGTCAAGGTTCGAATTATCGATGTTGTTGCAAATATTTAGATCCTGATTTTATGGAAATATCGACAGCAATAGAAATTTCAAGAAACTCTATGGAAATTGTTATAATTAGTTAATGAAACTTTGGTTGCGGTTTAATTAGACTATAATTAACCATATTTATTCATCATTTCTGTAAAGTAACACAACATTTATATCTATATTATAAACGTCTGTGTAAATAACTATGCAATAGCATAAATGTATAAAAGAAATGAAAAAATAATTACAAAATAATATAAAATGATGTGAGAATAAAGCTTTAGATGGCAAAAAAAAATTCTCATCAATTCAATTTTTAAGTACAATAACATGAAATTTAATGAAAAGAGTTTAAAGGAGGTTAAAAATAAATATAGGTTATTTTTTTGTAGTTTTTTTTCTTTTTAAATTCAATTTTTTTATATATGAAAGTTTCAAATTGAAAATTTAGCTAAAAATTGAGAAAAAAATGAAAAAATAGTACGTTGAAAAATCTTCATCCTTCCTCGGATATGACATTGGTGCGTAAAACTATATAATTATGTGTACCTAAAAGCATAAAATGACTGAAAGTTTTGAACCGGGCGGCTAAAGTAGCTAATTAAAAAAAAAATTCAAAATCAAAATGTTGTCCAAATTTTGTTTTGAAATTTCATTGAAATGAGGGGAAAAAGTTAAAAAAATTTCAAAATATCCATTAAAATTTCTCGAAATCTCAAAATTTCGTCTAAATTTATCCCTATAGAAAAATCAATGGAAAACTTTCCCGCCATGTTTTGGGTGAATATAAAAATTATTTGATTTAGTTACAAATGGAATGAGAGATTGCATATTTGAACTTAATGTTAAAGGTCGATTACATGTCAATTAACATTTAGTTAACTTTATTCTGACAAAATAATAATAATAATAATCATTAGTTAATAATAGGAAAATTATTTTAAATGACAAAAATGTTGAATATATTTTTAAATAATAGCAAAATATCACATTCTATCTGCGATAGACTACTATCTGTGTCTATCAATGTCACAAATAGTAGTCTATTGCTATCTATCGCCCATAGACAGTAAATTTTTTACTATATTTGTAAATATTTTAGTTGATTTTCTTATATTTGAAAACAACATTTAATAATAAAACAATCATTTTAACTAGATAGTTAATTATGTGTACACTTTAAGAAATAAATACTCATATGAAGTTAATTTAAGTAATATTGAAATTAATTAATTAATTAATCTTTTCAACATATATCCTTAATTACATTAATTTAATATATTATTACTATTACAAATAATTATTTATTACAATTGAAAATTTAGTTTCAAATAATTATAATTCAATACTATCAATTATAAATTTAATTTGGAAGAATTAATTTTCAGTTAAATAATATAAATAAGGTAAGAAAAAACAACAAAATATAATTGGTTCACCACCAGAAAAACAGTCTCCCGATGTCCTAAATCATTGAAAATTTGTTTTCCTTCATTTAAAATGTGGTTAGGGCGATTGTTCCTAATTTGTATAATTAGGAAGAAAAAATCACATTTCTTCCTTTTTATTATGATCACCAAAAGCAATAGATCCATGTATTATATATTTGTCTTAAAATGTGGGGCGATAAATGTCAATTAAGATGTTCTTTAAAAATGGGAAGTGATGTTACTTGTTTTAAAAATGTGGGATGAAATGCATGTGGGTGTATGTTATTTTCTTAAGTTTGGTGTGAGAGTTTTTGTTTCAATGTGGATTGATATGCTTGTTTTAAAGTTGGAATGAGCGTTGTTTTATGGTTTATTTATAAGTTTAAATCCATATGTTGTATATTTGTCTTAAAATGTAGGGTGATAAATGTCGGTTGAGATGTTGTTTAAAGATGGGGAGAGATGTTATTTGTTTTGAAAATGATGGATGAAGTGCATGTGGTATGTGTTATTTGTCTTAGGTTTGTTGTGAAAGTTTTTGTTTCAATGTGTGTTGATAATGCTTATCTTATAGTTGGGATGAGATGTTTTATAGGTTTACATGTTATTATAATTCTCCCTTCAACGTGAGTTTAGTTTTTTCTTTTAAATTTATTATTGTTTCAATATATTGTAGGGGGAAATGTTTATTACAAGTCTAGATGTTTTTAATGTTTCAAGTTGTTCTTGTGTGTATATATATATATAGAAGTAAAGTTGTTTTTATGCATATTAGTTGTTTTTTTATATTTTTTTTTTTTATCAATTATATCTAAACTTGGCTTTTGTTCTTGATTTTTTTTCTTTTCTTGTTTTTTAGGGCTAACATTCAATGAAGATCACTTGGCAAGGCAAACTTTTATTTTCGTAACTTTTTTTAAGGGAACCAAGTCAATATATCTGTTTTGAGGACCAACTTAGTATTTGTTAATGTAACTTTATATGTCAAACTTTTTTTTATGTATTATTGGTCTTTCTTTTTATATTTTTTATTTAGGTGTTATATCAAACCTTTGTAAGACGTTTACCACAATATTTAATGAATTTTCTCTAGCATTCGACATATTTTGTTTCCTATATTACGCACAAATTGAAAATAGTTTATTTTTTTATTATAAAAAAAAGGGATATGTCAGTGCCTTATAATTGATATGCCGACAGAAAAAACTAACTATCGGCATATAAGACCAGTAAACGCAACTATTTGGCGTTAGAATATTCCACATTTGTCGATGAATATCTTCAATCGTCAGCATTTAATAACTGCTGATGCCATATGTCAGCAACGACGTAGATACCCTACACTACGCGACACCGTCTTTGTTTCATTGGCATAGGTCGCATTCTATTGTCCTCCTCTTGTCATCAACAAAGGCTGCCTAAGCCGACGCTTCTTTTTGCGTTGGCATAGCCTCTACCGACTGACTTATGCCGACGGTTTTTGCGGACCCTTTTTGGCTTTGGCAAATAGCTTGATTCTTGTAGTGTCATTCTCGACAAACTTTAAGGATCGTTATAATTTCTTTTTAATTTGAAGAGACTTTGGATTGACACTCATTCCTAATGCCATGTGTCATGACATCACGAAAAACCTCATGTGTCAGACGTCATATAATTATAGATTCGAGAGATGACTTAATTTGCCAACAGTCAAAAGTTAGCAATAACTATCAATTTTTTTTTTTTTTTTTTTGTGTAGAAAAATTAAATTCGAATTTTCAATCATAGTAAATAGTCAAATATCTGTGATACAAAAATAAGACTAAAATTTTGTACTACCACAAACGCTTGAAATATATTGTTTGCATACGAAATATAACAAATACAAGTAATCCTTCAAGATTAACAAAAACAAATCTTTAACAAATTTCATAAGCACCATTCGTTCATGAAATATAACAAAAACAAGGGATCATTTGCATCTTAGTCATCACGCCATATATCAAATATCAAAGGGCAAGAATAAATTTTGAGAAAGAGAGCACGCGCGGTGGTATGCTGAAGAAGAAGGGTGCTAGGGAACTTTAAAAGGACATCGCCTGACGTCGTTAGTGGGTGTTGGACAATATGGTATCTCTCTGCAAACCTTAGTGGGTGTTTGGCAATATGATATCTCCCTCCAAACCGTTAGGAGATATTGGTGGAGAATATTTAAAATAAAACTGCGATGGATTGCAAAATGCACCTCGGGAGATCTCTGAAGTCTTTCAACTGTACATGCAGCTGCATCGAGAGTATTAATATCTCCTGATCATTTCTATATGGTGTTGTCAGACCTTGGACAACTCTCAACGATTCTTATATATTGTCGGGAGATAATGCCTCTTCTAACGATCATTTTTCTGGCTATGTGTATAAAACATAGGGAGAACATTTTTTTTACTTCTTGTAGTAGTTAATTTTCACTCTAGACAAAAAACCATCGTTTTCTTTTTCTTTCTTTTTTTTTTTTTTTGGTAAAAATTGTTAAATTACAATACACTATTAAACTTTCAAGTTGTCGCGTCTATTTGATTATTATATTTTAATTTCTATAACATATAATCTTAAGACATTCACATACACAAAATCGACAAAACAAACACAATAATCTGGATGTTTTCAGACATTCTTGAAAATTATTAATTTAAAATAAATACAATAATCTAAAATATTGTGTATGTACAATTTTAGACATCTGAAGATTATAGATTTCTAGAAAAATAAATTACTCTTTAGAATAGAATTACGAATATTATTGAAAAGGACCCGAGATAACCTCCAAATTAATGATAGAGACAAAGGCTAAAGGCTAGGATGGAGACCTAATATCCCCCATTGGAACAAGATAGAGAATCTCTATCGTCTAAGTGTGGTCCATTATTATAAATTTATTACACACAAATTTAAAAATTTCAAAGAAACTAAATTGTAATTTAGCAAATTTTAGGAGAGAGAGGATGTTAGGTTGTCAAAATATTTGTTGTAGAGTAGGAGATCGTTGATCACATCAAATCAACTTGCCCGTTATGACAAAACTTTTATTAATTTTTTTTTTTTTTTTTGGTGGCTTATAATGCAAAAATATACCATCAAGCTTACCTAGTCCACAATCCATATATCTCATAAATTTTATAAGATATATGAGAATAAGCCAAGTTCATCCATCTTCACGCATCTCCTATAAAAGGAAAAAAAAAACTTAAAGAATAGTTTGTCATATGGTAACTTATGATCATTAGAAAAATTCCTAGTTAGGTTGGAAAAATTTTACTATACCACAGTAGTATAAATAATTTTTCATTCTACTTCCACTTTGTCATGTCAATGTGCGTTTAAAAATAAGGTGGGTGATTGCACTTGAAATGTGTGAAAAATATTATTTTGTAGGTTTCGAGCACTTAACAGGTAGAGCAGGGCATTAGCGATAAAATGGAGCTGAAAGGGACCAAAACGGAGTCCTATTGCATCAACTGGGAAAGAGAATTCCAAAGAGACCAAATTGCCCCTGAAGCAACAGCGCAGCGGCGCCAACTAGGCGTCGCGGCAACTCTTTTTCTTGAGTTCATGATCTTTGGTGAAGTCTATCGCGCACGTACGCGCAACAGCGTCGCGTGCTCCGATAGGTTTATAAATTAAACCTTCAACTTTTTAAGTTGCATCCGGCCACCGACGATTCTTGATTGATTTTCTCCTATTTTCTTCTTCCTTTTCATTATTTCATGTATCAACCTTTCTCTTGGATGCTGATCATTACGATGTATCAGGGCTAAGGTAACGACTTTTTAGCTTGAGTTTATGATTATTTCTCGATTCTAATATATTTGTAAGATTTTGAACTATGCTTTGTGATTGTTATAATTAGATGCAATTCTATATTTTTGTGTATTACGATCATATTTGTAGACGTCGGTGAATACTATGATCACTGCTTTGAATGAATATGCATGATGTGACACTTTGTTGTATGTTGATCCATAGGAAGCAAAATGTTAGATTAGCTTGTAAATCTGGATCGATAAGTATTGTTCTAATCAACCTAGAATTGAATCCATAGAATATTTAATTTTGGCCTTTCCGATTAAGTATCCCCCCTAACTTCTCCATAAAACTTAATGCAATTAGGACAAACATGAATTTGCATGCCTTTCACCAATTCAAAATTTTAGTCATTTAGAACGATTTAATTTTGGCATTTCCAATTAAATCGGTTAGGTGTAGGCAATCTTGTAATTTCGGTAATGAAGAATCGATGATCAAATATATGGAATGGGAAGAATCTTCCGTTACAACCCAAGCTAGACTCTTCTCATGTAGATTTTATCTCTTTTATGTTTACGTTTATGCAATTTAACTTTCTTGCAAGCAATCGTCTTAAAACACCCCTCTTTGGTTACCCAAAATTGTTAACAGTTTGATTGAGAAATTCTAAATGCTCCCTGTGTTAGACCCGGCTTGGCCACTACTACGGTTTGGTAAGTACCGAAAATTATTTGACACGAAATTTGGCGACAAATTTCGTCCACCAGTAGGTCCTATTAACGTTAATGTGAAGTCCATAAATATTTATAAAGACTGAACAAAGAGAATATGTACTCTCCTAGTACTAGAAAAAATTTCAATTAGATTGGCTGCACAAAGATGGAATACAAATACCCAAATTTTTTTATTTTCCTAATATAATATTAGAGCTCATAAAATTCAAATAACTAGACATTTTGGAGAAAAAAACAAAACATTTGAGTCCAACCTAAAAATAATGCACCACTCGACCCTTGAGAAGCACGTTGAGAATTTCTCATTGGTGATCTCTCAAGATCTTTTCTTTTCTTTTTTTCTTTTTATTTTTTAAAAAGATTATTTTTATCTCGAGTGGCTCTGAATAGCTTTAAGCAAATATATATATGAGAAGATAAACCAGACCAGATGATAGTGAAGGTGTCAAAAATGGCGAACAACCCTATCCGTTGTCAACCATCTTCACAAACCGATCGAAAACTCATAGAGAGAAATCGAAGGAAGGAAATGAAAGCCCTTTTCTCAGCACTCAATTCTCTCCTCCCCCATCAAAGATCAAAGGTTTCTTCTTCTTCTTCTTCTTCTTCTTCTTCTTCTTCTCTTTTTTTTTTTT
>QLSR01000429.1:277751-342778 GCA_031780015.1 Citrullus colocynthis | reverse complement strand
TTTTTTTTTTTTTTTTTTTTCAATTATGCTATTTTTAAGTAAAAGAAAATAATTAAATTTTATTTTTTTAATTAAACATTTAAATTATTAGTCAAATTCTAAAACAATATCATGCTTTTAAAACTAATTTATTTAGTTTTCACAACATGATTTAAATTTTTTTAGACGTTTGACAACAAAACAAATAAACAAATATATTGAAATAGTGGTTGTAGACTTAATTTTCAAAAACTAAAAACTAACCAATAAATAGTGTTTTGGTTTTTGAAAACTTTTTTATTTTCTCACAATTTCTTTGTAATAGTCTTTATCTTTCTTTAGGTAATATGTGAATTTCTAACCAAAAACAAACTTCTAAAAGCTATTTTTTAAGCCTTGGGTAATTATTTGGTTCTTTTTTTTTGTTAACCATTTTATTTTTTGTTTTTGGTTTTTGAAAATTAAGTCTATTTTCTTCCGTTTTCTTACTATGGTTTGTATCAATCTCAAGTAAAAGAGTTGCATTCTTAGCCAAATTCCAAAAATAAAAACACGTTTTTGAAAATTTCTTTTTTTAGTTTTCAAATTTTTACTTGGTTTTTTGAAAACATGGGTAAAAAACAAACTCAAGAAACTGTAGATGAAGATAGTATTTATAAGTTTAAGGGGCAGTTACAAATATAACAATATATGTCCAAAATATTTACAAGATATAGCACAATGCAAAATAATTTGTAGATATAGCAAAATTTATGATTTCGAAGTCTATTAGTGATATGTCTCACTAGTAAAGGTCTATCAGTGATAAGTCATATCTCTAGTAGGAGTCTATCATCGGTAGAATCCATCGCTGATAGATTTTGCTATATTTGCAATTTTTTTAAAAAAATATTATTATACACTTAATTATTATCCATAAAAGTGCTACCCAATACAATTACCTTAAATTTAATTCCCCAAAAACCAAACAATATATCAAACAATGTCTAAATTCTTAGCATTGGTTTTAGCCATAAATTTCATGCTTGGAGGTGAGTAGGAAAGTATATTTCAACATGAAATTGCTTACATTATCCAATCTTCTTGGTGTACCATACCTAAATAAGAAGAAAATTATTTTAGGTAAAAATGTAAGCCTTAAGTACGAAAAAAAAGTCATTCCAAACATGTTTTAAATTGTTTTCGTTCACTATTAGTAAACGTAAATGTTAAAATAAATTAGGATTTTTCATATATTAGTTTATTCCTAATTAGTATTTTTCCTTTCTTAATTTATTTTCATAGTTGAGTCTTGGTGGAGTCTACTTATTTGCATTTCCATTGTATTCTAAACTAAAGCAATTATTCAATAGAATATACAAATTATAATGGTAAAAATTACTTCGACTTCTTTATTATGCATTATTTCTCATATTTCCAACTTCGGAATACCATATGATATAGTTAACATGATAATGTGGAAGAAAATCATGATAAATACCATATGATATAGTTAACATGATAATGTGGAAGAAAATCATGATGATATATATATATATATATATATATATATATATTTTGATTGTCATATTGAAAATTTAGGTGGATGGAGAAGGAGTGGCCTCAGAAGATGGTGAAAGAATTTATGAGATAGTGAAGAACTTTGTTTCACAGTATAAAGATGGTCAATGCTCTCTTCAATAATATTTCGACCACAACATTAAACTGGCATTTTATGATGTCTTTTCTCCTCTCTTTTACGGATAATGCTTCAAATTATCGCATTCAGTACTCTCTTTAGTATGCGTTATTGTAATGTATAAACCATTTTCATGGTGAACTACTCAAACTAACGATTTGCTTCTTTCTTTATCATTCAATGAGGACTTTGCCTTTTCTTTATGTCAAACTAGGAGTGTGGGATAGCAATCTTCAAACCTCTTATCCTTGGATGAGATGAAATTTTGACCTAGTTTTTTAACTGAATGTCCGGATCATCTTGACTAATATCAGGGGACAACCTACCTGATTCAATATTTGCGTGTCAATCCTACGTAGGCCATGTCTCCTTATTTACCACTAGAGCAACCAAGTATGGTTAATAGATTCGAATTTCTAATCTCGAATACGTGTCTTAATTAGTTGATGAACTATACTCTAGTTGAGGTTTATTACCAAAAGTTTTGACTTTTTCTAACACTTAAAAAGGTTAGAAAAACCCAAAAAAATTTGACAAAAATTATCGCAATACGAGCATTTTGTTGAAAATATTGTCAGCATTAACTATAGATGATGCTAAAATGTATAGTGTCGGTAGAACAAACATTTAACAAAGGAGGGTCCACCACATGCTACACAGATGTCATACACTATGCTTTAGCAAACATTGAGATAACTTACAGTAAGGAGAAATGAGATGAATACTCAAAGTTTGGTAACGCTGTTTGATAATACATCATCTACGTCTTGGGGCAAAAAATCCGAAAAGATAAATTCACTAATATGTTAAAGTCGAACAATTACAACGTTGTACTTATCTGTAATAAAAGACGATTAAAGTGACATATGTAACACCTAACTTGATTGACCACTTAAGCTCCCTCTAGATGTAAGACTCCTTCTTGATTGAATTTAGGTTTTCCCTAAGTGTGGGAGACCCCTCTCACAATGACGAAATCTTCCCCGTGTGAACTTCTCTTCACTTGAAAGACTTAGACTCTCCCTAAGTTAGAGAATTCATTTTCAATGGACTAACCCTTAAGCTCCCCCTAATGATAAAGAATTCCTTTTTCAAGAATGAAACAACCACGGCACAAACAACGGTAGAACAAGCTACCAATCACCAAGAAAGCTTCTTCATTTGCGAACGTAAGACACCACAGAAAGTTGTATGTCAAAACATAGAGATCAACCTTACACAAAAACAAATGCAACAACCATAGCAAGATGGCCTCTTGCCCTTAAATAGCATAACAGAAATTTAAAAAAAAAAAGAAAAAAAATCTCAAGGAAAATTTATGAAACATGTACAAGGAAGCGACCCCAAGTAATTCACTCACAAGATATTTTATATAAGGAAAGCTGCAGAAACAGCACAATGTGAGACAACTTTTGAGACAAGATCTGAAACAACACAGAACCAACCCACCCACCAAGTTCAAGACAGCGATCCTAAAACAAAAATAAAACCAAATACACAATCATTTGTCTAATTTTCGAAATATTAGAATTTCTTTCTTCACGCAACTGTTTCCCTCTCTCTTCAAATTATAAATATCATTTCTCCATATTTGTTTGACTAGTTTTCATCCACATATATTTTTTTTTTTTTTTTTTTTTTTGACGAATTTTCTACGGTTTATTATTTTTTTATTTCGAAAACTGCTCGATTCTTTAAATAACTATTAAATTAAGTGTAATACATTCACTTAAAATAGTAAATCAATTTAAAAAAACAATAAAAGGTACAGTGTTGCAACTAAATTAGCCATTTTGATTTTTATATTGTGAAGAAAGTTAATATTTAGTAAAATTTAGTCTTTATTATTTAATAAAACCTCGTAAATTTATGAAAAAAATGGTAAGAATCAAATGTGTAATTTAAACTCTAGAGAATAAGGATTCCAAAGCATAAGAGAGATATTTATGGGGTTTTACTTTTAACTTTTACGTGGCATTTGCCAAAGGTCTTAAAGAAAAAGAAGTGTGTTTCACGTTGAAATTGCATTACTGAATAATGAAAGGGCAGAAAAGTGAGGACAGTACATATATAGCTCCAAGTCTGAAGCTTTTGCTCGGTGATGATACATAACTTGACCTAAAGACAGTAGCTTTATTGTGTGTAGGCTACACGGATCGAAAGAAATCACAAATAAAAAAAAAAAAATTCAATGGAATTATGAAAGACAGAAAAATCTTTCGAATTGCATCATATTAGTCCATTATATTTAAATTGACAATTTCAAAAAACTATTCATACTATGATCATAGTATGATGGCAGTCGGGCAAGTATGCCCCCATCGTCTAGTGGTTCAGGACATCTTTCCCTCCCGGGTTAGGCGCACGTCTTAGAAAGAGTATGTATCTGAAAAAAAACAGCATTGGGTCCCATACAGTTTGCGAAATGCCGAGTTGATTATTGTGTTAAATATGTTAAATTTTTGGCAAAATATTAGAAGTGCAGTTGTCCCACGTAAAAAAGAGTTCAAGGATGGGATAGGCTTCAAGTACTATAATAGGAGTTTAAGTCCTTGGTTTCAAATTGTCCCACTTAGAAACACTTCAAGTGCTAACTCTAGTTAAATCCTTCTTTTATATTCTCTAATTTTAGAGTGAGATTGAAGAGGGTGAGTGACACAAGTTTTGATAGAGTGTTTTTGTAATTGGGATCGTGAGAGAAAATTATTTTGTGTGATTATTGTTGGAAATGATTTGTCATTATAATGAATTCTACCTAAAATTATGTAACCCTTTTAATGTTACAAATTTGAAATAAAAATGTTTTGATACCATTTGATGGTTACAAATCTAATATTTTCATACGCTTAACCGTTATAGATCTAAAATTAATCTTAGATCTAAAAGGTTTTCCTATCAATTGAGGACAATGTTTTCGGTTTTAAGATATCGATGGACAAAAAGTCCTCTTTCCTATCTATTTTCCATCTATTTTGATTTTCTTTAAGTAATTTTTCTTTGATTTCATTCCTTTCTCCAACGAGTGCATGTTTAAGATTGAAAGTTGTGTAAACCTTAGAGAGCAACCAGCAATTGCGATTTAACACTGAAGTCATGCCGAATTTTACTTTCAAGGTAGTACCGCACAACAACTTTCAACATTTGCTATTTACCATTTGGAAGCAAATTCTTTACATTGCAATGTTATCAATGGAGGAAGGATCTATGGCAAAAGCATGTCACATCCATTATCTTCTTTATTGTATTTTATTGCATGCATCACTGAGGTTTGCATCTCTCTCCCTTTAGAATTATTTTCTACCATAATCGTTCTCTATGTTCATTGTCTTTATGGTATGAAGATGTATGAAATTCATTCGTTTCTGTTCTTGCTTATGGATTTTATTGGCTTAATTGGATTTTCTCTGAGATTTCGGTCGAATAATCATAACTCTGTAGTAATATATCCTAGATCTGCTAAATGCTTAAGTTAAAAAAAATAAAATAAAACAAATAAATAATAATAATAATAATAATAATAATAATAATAAATCATGTTTAAACATATATATTTGGTTTTCAAATATAATTTTACGAGCCAAGTTAAAATTCGTTCGTGTTTAAACATACAGTTGGAATTTGAGGTGCTTCTGAAGTGGACTCTAGTCTGAAGACTCTTCCAAGTGATGTGGGATGAACAATTTGGTTGATTAGGAACTTATGAATTTTAATTTAATATTTCTTATGAGAATAGCACATGCTTTGCCCTGGGTTTGTTGAATATGTTCTTACTTTGTGTTGGGTATTTAATTTTCATGTCTGATTTACTATTTCTACAAATGAATGAGAATCTGAAGCCTAAATTACCCATTACTCTACTTTTAATGCTTTGTTTTCTCTGTAGCAATTTTAAAAATCTGAGAGAGATAAAGAGTGAAATTACAGAGTGTTTTGTAGTTATCTGTATATAAGTTGTTTCTCTAATAAATCGACAAAGAAGTCAGCCCCTTTTCTCATGGATGTAGGTCTCTGTATCCGACTGCCTTCTTCTTCTTCTCATCACCTTGCATTTGGTTCTCTTTGATCATCTACTAAAATTGCCATAAGAGAGCCAGTCTGAGTATTTTTATCCTTCTTTTAGAGGAATAAAATTGCACCTGGGTTGAATTGGGTTTAGATCAACTTGGGTGGCTGGATTGTAACTTTTTTTTTTTTAATATGTAAATTTATCCTAACACATTGTTAATAACTAAAATCTCATAAAATTGAAGTATCAAATATTAGGTATCTATAATATTTATTACAAATTTTAAACTGGACAAATATCATAATAATTTTTTAAAAAATATTAAAAAAATCACACATTAATCAAATGGGTTGGGTAATCCATGTATTTTTTTTATTTTTTTTATTTTTTTACCACTACAGCACCTTAAGACAAAGATTAGTCTAATTAGTCTTGTTTGTGTGCACTCCTTTCCTTCCTACGTGGCTAGTTGAGATCCACTCCTTCAAGCGTCTGTCAATCAACAAAATTGCATTAGTTTTTGTTTTTTGTTTCTCTGAAAGCCCATTAACTCTCCATAAAAGAAAGATCAAATCCTACTATGTTGATTTCATGTGTGAATGGTCACTTAGCTCCTACTATTTTTATTTATTTTATGAAGGTGAATGATGATCTGGTAGGTGATATAGCCGAATACTTGGAAATGTATAATCATGAGTCTTCAAATTAAATTAAAATTATGTTGGGAAGAAATTTTGAAAAGTAGATATCGGACAAAATAAATTACTAAATAATTATGCATTTATTTTCTTAACAGTGTGTTGGCATGATTCGAAGAATTTGAAGAGACAACTTAATATATAAAGTTAGAACTTTCTAATTGGTGGATTGATTTATGTTGATGGTCATATGTGCTTGTGATAGGGAGTCTCTTTTTTTCTTTTTCTTTTTTTTTTTTTTTAAATTACTATCAATTTGGATTATGATGGGAGTTAAAATTGTCTTTTGAAGATATTTTGGATGGTAATTTGCTCTACAAATACAACTTAAATTGTTGAGCTTTCTCTAGCTAATTTGAATAAACTTTAATATAGGTTGGCTTTCCTATATTTTTAAGCTAGATGATATTCAAATTTTTATATATGACGTGGGGATATAGCAATTCTATTTAATTGCTATTTAATTGTTAATGTATTGTGTTTTATATCCTGAATAGAATGTTACTAGTGATCTACTTAGTCATTAATATTCATAAAGTTTGAAAAATATTATTATTACTTTTAAATTAAATTTGGCCTTTTGATTATTACCTAGCTTGTTGGTAGTATGAAATTATGAAAAATCCATCATCCAAGAAACTTATAGAATTTTATGGTATTTTAAGAATATTATCTCGCTATAAAATGTGTTAAATTTTATAAGGACTTTTCATGGGCATATAAGTGAGGGCAACTATCTCAATTGGTGTGAGGCCTTTTGGGGTGAAACTAAAAGCAAAGCCATGAAGGCTTTATACCAAATGCGGACAAATATCATATCATTGTGGAGATATTTGGAGAGTTGTTGTTCTTAATAAGTGGTATTAGAGTCGTGTCTTAATTTAGCCATGTTGATATAATCCTTAGATGTCGAACAAAGATGTAGTGGAACCTCAAAAGTACTCGTGGTGTGATCCATGGTTCAACTCCATCGGATAGGCAATATGCTCTCGTGAAAAAGAGTTAGCTTAGATAAGAGTTAGATGGATGGATGGCTACTTCAGGGGAGACTTAGTTGGAATTTTGTTCAAGGAAGGATTGTTGGGAATGCGACCAAAGTCCCACATGGTTCAGATAAGGAGATGATCATGGGTACAAAGGTGTATGTATATATAATTTCATGTCGTTGCTTTATTGAGCATGTTTAGGACCATGAAAAGAGAAAATGTTGATTACCTATTTAGTAGCTTATGAAGAGGCATAATAAAATAAACCAATTAGGTGTATTGGGATCTTCCAGAAGAAAATTGGACCAAATGGTTCATTTAACAATTTAAACTATGGACTAGTGATTATGAGGTGTATGTAAATAAGATTGAATATTCTAATGCATACTCTGACTAGAATAGCTACTATATTGTCTTGATAGAATTTGCAGCAATGTGTGACCATCTAGCAGATCAAATGAAGGTAAAGATAACATCCCTTAATGGTGACTTAGAAGAGGAAATATATATGAGACACCACCTGAAGGTATGTAAACTAACACAATCTTTATACGGTTTTAATCAAGCTCCTAAACAATAGAATGAAAATTTTTAACAACATTTTAGTAAACAATATTTTAAAGTAAACTATTGTAATGCATGTGTTTACTCAAAGTTGTTTTGAGCTGATTGTGTTACCTATTGTATGTTGATGATATACTGATCTTTGATACATACATAGATGTAAATAACAATACTAAGTTATTTAGATCCTCACACTTTGAGATGAAAGATTTTAGGTGAGGGGTGATGTGAATACTTGGTGTTAAGATAAGGAATCTTAGAATGTTGAAATAAGATAAGGAATCCTATTTACATCTTCGTCGTTTATTAGGGTATCTTAATGGTACAATAGATTATTTTTTGCATTTTAATATCTTTTGTCATATTAGAAGGATAGTATATGCAAGATCCACCATGGAGTTTGAATTTACTGCTCTAGAATTAGCAGGACAAGAGTTTGAGTGGTTTAGAAGCCTACTAGGAGATGCATCATTGTGGGTGGCATTAGTATGCGTGGCTTGGAAGCCTATTGAGAGATGTACCATTGTTCGGGGCATCAATCTCAATCTCTTTGCACTGTGATTCACAAGCTGGCATAGGAATTGCCAAGAATAGTGTGTATGATGGCAAGAGGAGGCATATACGCCTCAAACATGGAATTGTAAAATAGTTACTGAACGGAGGATTATCTCATTGGAATATATAAGGTAAGAGGAATCTTGCAGATCCTCTCACTAAAGGCCTAACAAGGAGAGTAATTCCAGAATTTGCAACAAGTATGTGACTTAAACCATTATAGTGGTCCATGGTTGTTTATTTGGGTGGTCTATTGCGATAGACTTGATGATCCATAGCCTTTTATCTGGATGGTCTCTATTGTGATAGACTTGATGGTCCTTAACCCTTCATTTGGGTGGTCCTAGTACGGACATGATGAACAGAGCTAAAACCTTTAAAAATTCCATAGCCCTTTCTTTGAGTGGTCCTGGTATGGAGATTTTGTGAATTTGTGGCACCGTAGTCGAATCATTACCAATGTGTGCTATGCGCCTAAGTGCAAAAAGACAATGCAAGCTTTATTATGTCGAAACCTAAATGTTAAGTCAGCAACACTTTCAAATGTCACTTATTCTCGTCGCATCCGTCTTTAGGACGATCTAGTCACAGGTTTTCACTTCTTAGTGAGTGAAAGATTTGTCCCCAGGTGTACGTTGAAAGCAAGTAGGGGCATCCAAGCTTGCCCAACCTATACAAGGGGCTTGGAGATCGAGGGTTTTCTAAGGGAGATACAGTTTTTAGGTTTGATTTGAAAAAGAAAATAGGACTCTTGATGGATAATTCTAAAAATCTTCATATCTCAGGTTTTGAGTGGTTTGTCTTTGACAAATTTGATGAATTTGGTTCTGGTATAGACTAGATGTGAAGTCTTCGTAGTTCAACTTTTGAGTGGTCTATTGCGATAGAATTGATGAAGCAATTAACGTGATAGTGAAGGTGGGTAGCCGCCTTCTATGAAAAAGTTTAAGGGTATTTTTCTAGAGTTTTCACGTTGACTCGAGGTTCTATGTGCATGGCCTTAAATAGCACACTTTTATCGCAGAATCAATGAAAATGTAAGGAGTAAAAAGTGTTGTGGGGGTCTCAACCGTAGTTATTGAAAGTTCAAAAAGTGATTTACTTTCTTTAATTAGATTGTTGCCCTACCTCACTATGCATCAATTCAAATCGAAAGATATTGATGTTTAAGTTCATATTCCTTTCTTTGCTCAGAGAAAATATTTTATTAATATTTTCATTAAAATGCTAGTCATTCGTGGGGGATTGTTGGGAATGACTTATCATTATAACGATTGAATTCTACCTATAATTATGTGACCGTTTTAATTTTACAAATTTGAAATAAAAATGTTTTTATGGTTACAAATCTAATATATTAATACGCTTAACTGTTATAGATTTAAAATTAATTTTAGATCTAAAAGGTTTCCCTATAAATTAGTGACAATGATTTCAATTTTAAGATAGACAAAAAAAATCATCTTTCCTCTCTATTTTTCATCTATTTTGATTTTCTTTGAGAAAGTTTTCTTTGAGTTCATTCCTTTCTCTGATGATTTTGCTTTCAATGTAGTGGATCTTCCACGGCAAAACAACGATCAACATTTGCTACTTACAATTATAATAATTTTTCACATCTTAGGATTTTTTTAGGTCGTAGTTTTTCTCCGAGTTCAAAGTTATCCACGCAATAAACACTTTTAATTATTATATTTTTTTTTTCAAGGATAGTAGAAATGTTTTTAAATATAGCAAAATGAGTCAAAATATTTATAAATATAGAAAAATCTCATAATCTATCATGATAGACCGCAATAGACTTTTATCACTGGATAATAGATTACGATAGGATTCTATTGTGAAAAGATGGTGAAAATTTTCTATATTTATAAATAGCTTAATATTTTTTTTTCATTTATAATAATTTTTGAAGATAGTAATAGAAATATTGATTTTAAGCTAAATTTAAATGGAATCAAATGGGAATAGTTATAAATTACCAACAAACAGGCTAAATTGCTTCATCTAGCTTAAATTTTAAATTGACACAATCACAAAATTCAAGACTACGAATAGGTTGTGTTTTTCCATCATAATATGATTTTGTTGTTATCAAATATGAAACTAATCCCTCAACATGAAGGGTTATTGCAACTTATTTTTGGTAATAGAAAGAAGAAAGATTTTTTGAATTTGAATAATCGGTAATAAGTCATAAATTATGATTGGAAATGTCCATGGTTGGACACTTGAGTTGTGCAATTATTGAAGTAAACAATGAAAGGTTTGTATTTTGGTCCACATCACATGGTGGAATGGGATATTCAAATAATATGGCTATGTCCAAAAACAAAAAACACACACATCTTTCCCCTAACCCCACCACTTTTATCTTCTCCAATATGCTATTACCTACTACCTCCTCCTCCTCCTCCTCCTCCTCCTCCTCCTCCTCCTCCTACTACTACTACTACTACTACTACTACTACTACTACTACTCTTTCTTATGCCATCCGTGTTTTGTCCTGCTTTTCACGTGTTTATAATATAAACGTTATTTGATCTAACTTACAATAATAGTAGCAAATTTTGTCCTATACTTCAAATATCCTCTATTATTATTTTGAATTTCTTTTCCTTTTAACCTCCTATATTTTCAACTTTATTTAAATTCAGTTTCAATATTTTCAGCGAATCTTAAATCGTGTTACCATATGGTTGGACTGCAAAACCTACGTGCAGTCGAACTAACACTAAAGTTTTACCCTTTCAAGTTACATTTAAGCCATCAACTTGCCTTGGGTGGGGTGAGTTATTATAGTCTACTCATTGTTTGAGTCTCTCATTATAATAGTTGAATTTTTCAATTATACATTTTAGCTACAGGAAAATTATTTGTAAACAATCATCGTTTACTGTGCTTACTATTTTGAAACTATCTTCACTTTTCATTTGTAACTCATACTAAAATAGTCTACATCCACACAAATATTATTATAATCCACATACTATAATAATCATTAACTATAACAATAAACTCAACATGCATGCGTACGTGGACTATTCCTGCACCCCAAAGGTCACAAAAACAAAAATATAAAAAAAAAATGATGACAAATTAGAATTTTGTATTTTTGTCTTAGACTTGTTGTTTAAATGTCTACATAAATAATCTTTTCATCGTTAAAATGAGCTTTTTTTTCAATATTAGTTATTGATTTATATTTCTATATTTTAGGTGGGATGTTCAAAACTCTTTACCACCAATTGTGTTTTTCTTCAGTCGATCAACTTCCAAGAAAAGAAAAAAAAAATAATCTATATATTGTTTGACCTTAAACAAAATTATATTTGCATCATTATTATTATTTTACCATATTGTTTTAACAAGTGAATAATGAATTTTAAATTAATATGCATGTATGGGTTGTTTTTAAATATAGCAAAATGACCCAAAATATTTATAAATATAACAAAATGTCACTATTTATAAGTGATAGACTCATATAGACTATTATCATCTATCACCATCTATTAATGATAAGCACTTATAGATGTTTATCAGTGTTTCACTAATAGGTAGTAACATTTTGTTATATTTAAAAATATTTTTAAGTAAATACTATTTAAAACAATTAATCAATTGTATAATGGAGAGTTCAAATCCAAAGTGATTAATTGTTTATATTCTAAATATTAAGATAGATCTTTCAAATTTTCAAAATATACTAAATTTGAATATTAAAAAAAGGATCCAAATGAACTTCATCATAATCAACCATAGCTGAATTGTAAGGCATGTAATTATGTATCATGATTTAAGAGTCAAATCTCCACTCTCATGTGTTGTTAAATTGAGAAAACATATAGGGAAATTTTTTGTGCATAATTGTTTAATATAGTTAGTAGTTATTATAGTTTGTAGCTTATAATAGTATGTGTTTGAGGTGCAACTATTTTAGTATAGATAGAAAATAGTAAACAGTATAATAAAGAGAGGATATGTATGAAATAGTAAACACTTTAGCAAATAGAGATTTGAAACATTAATATTGTAGTTAATTGTAACTTAACGCCAACTATTATAATTGGTATCTCAAACATAAAGCGGACTATTATAATTGGTGTCTCAAACATTGAGTGAACTACTATAATTTGTGTCTAAATTTTAAGTTTGTTGTGTTATGTAGTCTATGAATTTTAAAAAATGTCTACTAATTTTCTATGTTATTTTGTACAACAGGTTACTTTATAATATTATGAACTTTTTATTTGGGATCCTGATTTTTTTATATAGTCGTAAGTGTTCGAATCAGTTTACGCGCATCTCGACTAATTTTATAAGACAACATGTCTGACCTTACAACGTTTGGATGTACTGATTGTAATGTGAAATAATTGAGTTTATTTTAAAAGAAGACAATAATACAGTAGATAGTATTTTAGTGAATTATATTTAAACAATCAAAATAGAGAAAAAGGAAAATATTGAATGATCACTAAGTAAATAATCATAAACTGAAATTTTAACTTTATACCATTTAAATAAACTTCAATCGAAAATAAAATAAACTAAGTAAATTAAAGAAAAGTTATTATAAATAGAAAAAATATCAAATTAGAAATAAAAAAATATCGAATTACTTACAAATATAGAAAAAATTTACTTTCTATCAGCGAAAGGAAATATATTGTGGTCTATTACTCAAACGATAGAAGTCTATCGCGGTCTATCGCTAATAGAAAATGAAATTTTTCTATATTTGTAAATAGTTTTTGCTCATTTTGTTATATTTGAAAATAATCCTAAATTAAATAAAGTTATTTATTACTAATTGATATGTGTGTGTATATATATATATAATGCCATCAAGATGGAAATCTCGAGATGTCTAAATACCATTGATTGAGTGGAAATTTTTAGTCAATCACAAATTGTCACGTTTTTTTTTAAATCGATGAAAAGTTGAACTAATTACAAATCCATATGTACACCTAATTAAATTGAAGGAAAAAAAAAAAAAATTCATCATGCTCATTTAAATGAGTTCAAGAGAGCTGATTCATGCCCCAATTTTAATGTGGTCAGGCCCAAAGTCGACTAAGCTTAATGTCACACTATCTGTGGATGAATCCTCCTCCATTTTGTGGGTTTGAAGGTTACAAAATCTAGAGGGAATTAAAAAGTCATAACACTTTTCAAAACTCTTGAAGATCCAACATCTTTACTTGTAGATTCAAGAGAGAGATTCGGATGATCAAACCATAGGGAGGAAACCACACTTTCCAAATTTTTTGTTTGAACAATCATATATTTTTGTAAATTGAACGAGATCAAGTCTAAATTTCAACCTTATGTGAACTAATTTTACATGTAATCATTAAGTAAGAACAAAATTTGATTACGGATAACTAATATCTCGTTCAGTAACTATTTTCTCTTTTGTTTTTGTTTTTTAAAATTAAGCCTATAGACACTACTTCCACCTACAAAATTCTTCCTTTGTTGTCTAGTTTTTATCAATGGTTTAAAAAAGAAAGCCAAATTTTGAAAACTAAAAAAAAATAGCTTTTAATAACTTGTTTTTGTTTTGGAATTTATCTAAAAATACAATCATTGTACTTAAGAAAGAAGCAAATCATTGAAGAAAAAAAAATTGGAGAAAATAAACTTAATTTTTAAAAACCATAAACAAAAAAATAAAATAGTTACTGCTACTATTTTCAAAGAAAAATGAAAAGGGAGTGTTCCTTACTTCTTTCTAGCTTCATCATTGGGCCGGCCCACTCTAAAAAGCGAAGGGCCAAATTCAGTCTAGGCCCAACTTTATGAGCGTAAGACATCAAATGGATTGAATCAAGCTGACCCAATCTTGGATAGCAATGTTCATGGGTCAACCCTTGGCTTTGGTTTATAGATAAGATTTTGGACTAAACTTGAGTCAGCTTAGATTAATATGTTGAATTAATCCATTAACTATTAATTATTTAAAATTATATTATTTTCATTGAAACATTATTAAAATTTTATTCTTCACTAAATTTATCTTTTTAATTAGTTTTTCCTAAAATTATTGATATTATAAAATTTTATTTAGTTTGTAATTAACTTAACATATGATATATAAATATATTTAATAACAATATTAAACCGATTACCTTTTTAATTTATATAAAATATAATATAAAAAAAACTATACAGATATACATACAAAATCATAAGCTTGCTAGACCGGCCTAACAAATCAATCCAAATATTAACCAAGCAAGTTGGATGAATGAGCCTGATTTTTAAAATGGAGATTCATATCCATTGCAATAAATAATTAAGTTGGAGTACTAGTTTGGGTTGGTTAAATATTGACTTCGAGTCGAGCTAGTATCGAGCTAAGGCTAGGCTTGGAGGAAAATTTTCCAATACTTTCACAATACCATACTTCATGTGTTCACACTATAAATTTGTCTTGATATTTATGGATCCTGATGTGAATGGATTCTACTCTATTTCTATAAGCATATTGACATGACACACAAAAGTAGAGATAGTATGAAAAATTTTCCATACTATCATAGTGTTCATACTATCATAGTATAAAAAAAAATTTCCAGCATGGACAACCTTTGAGCTTTGGAGTCATTGATTAAGTTAGCTGTTATTTTAAATACCAATTTATGATTATTATCATTTCTACTTTAGAGTTCAACAGGTGCTTTTGTTTTTGTCTTTGCTAATAGAGAAAATTTCTAGTACTATCATGAAAGCTACTGCTCTCATTCATAATTTGACATGTCATCAAATGATATGTTAATTTCTATATTATTCTTAAATGCTATTTATCATGATAATATTAATCATGGAATGAAAGTTTTTTTTTTTTTTTAACAAGACGAAATCTTAATTTTTAGTTTAACTAAATATTCGTTATTTATTAAATTATACAAAATATTCCTAAAAATTTTGAGTAGATTTGAATTATGTTCCTAAACTTACTCGAATATAGTTTTACATAATTTTCCCACCAATGGACCATATAAAATTTATAGAATTCCCTACAACTAGTAATCTAAATCAATAACAGTTAGATATAAAATAACATTACAGGGTTGGCCTTCGTTCTAATAATATCATGGATTGTAAATTTTATTTACACATAGGCAGCATCAAAATTTACAACTAAAAGAAAAACAAAACTCGAACAATGGCCAAGACAAAAGAAAAAAAAGACAACTCTACAATTAGATTATCTATAATAGTAACAATAATTCAGACAACTTCAACAGCCGTCCGATTAGGCAATTTGTCGAGGAAATCAACGGTGAGCATTGACGCTCTAGGCTTGGGAAGCCGACCAGACGAATATCCAACGACAGAAACAAGCGGCATTGACATTGTCCTCTCACATGCACTAAGCCATTTGGCTTGCATGTATCTCTGTTTTCTCCATGGCCCTAAATGCATTTTCTTTTCTTTCATACACTTTTTCGCTGCGCCGCATATCACCTTTATTACGCCTTGCAGTTTCTCCACTTTTCCGACGAATATTTCCGGCAGCCGCCGTACTAGGCGGTTGTACTCCTCGCTGGCTCTAGCCATTTCAAACTCTGCTCTGAAGTTTAACTCTATTATCAACCTCACTTCCCCTTTCTTTGAATTCTTGTGTACCACATCCAAAAATGTGTGTTCCCCTGTTCAATTTCAATATTAAATTATTATATCCTTTCCTCTACTTTTTTTCTTTTTTCTCCCTTATATTTTTTATAATATATTCAACACCTACTCATGTCATGCCTATTGTTTATTGTTACTTTTTCCTCTCTAGAAAAGTCCCCTGCTTGGGGAGCTGTACACCACAAACTATATGCATAATCTATGTAAATTTATCAACTCTTAGTTTAAATGTATAAAAATTTTCCATTTGAGGTTAAAATTATTTTAGTTCTATTCATAGTTCTCGAGTTCTTTTTGAAAAATTAAGGATTTATAATGAATTAAATTTATTTTGTGGGATGTCGGTGCTTTTTAACCTCATGAATTTGATGCTAAGTCAAAAGATATATAGAAACAAATGAATAAAGGTGTAATTTAGTGGAGCTTCTAATAATTTGGCACATTTTATAGCAATCTCTTATATATATATATATATTATATAAAATTAAAAAAAAAAAAAGAATGCTTCTATTTTGTTTGTTTACCTGAGGGTATATGCTGCGAGCTTTTCCATTTGGTCTTACAAACGGCACTATCGTAACCGGCGTTTCGAAGGTGACCGGAAACCTCCCTCATCAAGCAGCTCCGGCAGCCCGTGATTGCCAAAACGGATTTTCCACATCCACAGGCTCCTCCGGTTCCCTGTATTGCTTTAACTGCATCCTTTGTTGCATTTCTTATCTTTGATTCCATAGAATTAGTCCGACATATCGTCGCCTACATTACCATACATTAATTACACTTTATTAAAATTAATCTCAAAATTCTCTTTTAACTAATTAGAAAAAATGAAAATAAAATCCTCACTTGTAAGATCTGGTTTTGGGTTTCCCAAAAGCTCTTGCTTTCTTCCAAGCTCTCACCGTTTTCTTTTTCTTCATCATTTTCATCAAACGCCGTCGTTTCACTCTCTTGGCTGTCAAAGCTGCTCCCAAATCCCTCCGCCGGCGACAACTCGCCGTCGTCCAAAAACCCAAAAACCATATCGGAGAAACTCGATACCTCAATTCCCGGGAAATTCCGGCCGGCCATCTTTTAATTTAATTTATATTTTTCACAGAAGATTGTTGTGGGTTGTGTAAAATACATTGGAACACTCTGTTTATATAAACCAAATGTTGGGATGAAAGCGGGCCCACCCGTTGAACCGAACTGATAACCAAGACGCCGCGCACAGGTGGGCTCCACATTGATGATGTGGCGCTGCCATATTGGATATGATAGATCAAACTGGTTTACTGATCCTCGTGGGCTTTAATGGACCGGACAGCGGGGATCCACGTCGGTTACGACAGATGCAATAATGCCGATCCATTTAATCAACCTAATCTGGATATGCTCGAATATCCACCATACCACTTTTTTTTTTTCTTTTTTCTTTTCTTTAATACTTCCGTTATAAATTATATATAATAAGGAAATCAATTCCGGAAATTCATATGCACCTATATAGTTACAACCAGTATTATTAATTTACTAACATATAATAAGTTAATTTTTTTAAAAAAAAATAAAAATAAAAAGATTTTAATTATGAAAAATGACTCGATAATAATTTTTAGATTAACCATTACAATAATTGTCTAATCACCAATTAATATTGGATAATAAGTACCTTATCTATTAAGATGTATTCAAAGTAAGATTGAACTTAATCGTTGATAAATTTACAAACATAATTTTAAAAATGGGCCAATTTGAACAACTTTACGGCAGTTTGTTTGGTAGTTGAGAGATTTTTTTATTTATATTTATCGTGAGATATAAGAGAATCTTGCATTTAAATAACTACACATTTTTCTCAATTTTTTTTTGCTAAAATGAAGATAAACAAAGTTGGTAATAACTCTCCATCAACAAGTGACCATAGATAATTCGAGAATGGTTTAGTAAATAAAATATTTATTATAATTTTTTAATTGAAATGTATATTCTTACTCTTACATTTGTCCGAAGAGTGATGATGAATATTATCTCCATTATTATTATTATTAAATTATGACAATAATTTTAAAATATATGAATTTTTTTATAAGTAAAAATATGAAGATGTTTGATGGTGTTTTTATTTCTCACACATCAAAGTCTATTGCAGATTTGTTTCAATGTCTTTACTTTTTTTCTTTTCACAAAATATATAGGGCAAATCCAATTACACCCTCAAACTTTCAATTGTAAATATTGAGTCTTTAAATTTCTACAAGTGTTAAAATTTGACCTTCTAGCTTACAATAAAAATTGAACCCTCAAACTTATACAAATGTTATAATTTATACAATTATGTAAGTTTGAAGGTCCAATTTGACCTAATTTTAACATTTTCATAATTTTGAGAGCTCAATTTTTAAAATTGAAAGAAGGGTGTTAAATTGTAACTACTACCATACTTTAGGAGTTACCTCGTGTCTTGGCCCAAACTAGTGTGCTTAGCCTCGACTAAGGCCAAGACTGAGCCTTGCTAAATGCCTAACAAGTCATAAAACATGTCCCAGCCTGAGAGATTATCTAAGGCTCAAAATATGACCTAAGGGAGATGCGCCGAGGCCGACACTAGCCAAACATGAAATCGGGCATGTCCCTCTCTGCCCAATAGGTTATCTTATTATCCTTAGAAGACTTCAAAACCATGGAAAACAACCTAGGTTAACTTTATCTATTAATACATCATCATAACTTCATATGAGATAACTAAAACTTGTGACTTCTTTATTCTATAGTTCTCATCTCTAACTTTGACGTTAAAGTAATTTTTCTTTCTTTTTTCTTTTTCAGGTCCTCTATTCCCAAAATTACAAAATGACAGTTCATATCACATGAAGACTAAGTTCCCCTGTCCACGCCGACAATAAATTTTCAATTTTTATTTGTTTTAATAATTTTAAAATACAAAATTATTTTTTGGAAGACAAAACTTTATAAGTTGTCTTCAAGATGAAGAGACTCTTGTAGTAAATAATAGCAAATTTTTCTCAATTTTTTTCTTTTTTTTACAAAAATGAAGGCTAGTAAAGTTGGTTATAACTCTTAAACAAAAAGTGATGGTAGATAATTCGAGAATGATTAAGTAAATAAAATATCCTCTACATTTCTTAAATTGAAATATTTGTCCTCACTCTTTCATTTGTCTTAACAACGTGATAATGATATTTTTTCAATATTATTGTTAAGTTATCACAATAAATTTTAATTATATGAAATTTTTTACAAGTAAAAATACGAAACTCAATGTTTTTCGTTAAAAATAAAAATATAAAACTCAATGTTTTTTGTTTCTCTCTTGTAAACATTTACGAAGGTTGTAAAGTACTACAAACTTTTATCCTAAATGTGAAAATCTGTTTAATGTCTCTTTAGAGTAATAATAGAAGACGTGTTATTGTGTTTTTATTTCTCACACACATCAAAGTCCTTTTTTCACTCGTAATATATATACACCTACAAAAAGTTTAAACATAATGTGTTATTCAAAGTATCTCATCCTAGGATCGAATTATAAATTTTCTATTTTTTAATAATATTTATTTGTTTATAGTTTTTAAAATGCTGGCCAAAATTTAATGTACAGAATTAATTTTTGGAAAGCAAAAATTTATAAGTTGTCAACAATTTCTTATTTTTTGAAGAAAAAAACCTTCGACATAAAGTCATTGTTACTAAAATTCGTTTTTAAAAATAAAATTTGGTCCAATGTCTCTAAAAAATTTATACTTTAACAATAATCTAAAATCTAAAAGGTTTATTTTCTTAAAAAAAAAAAAAATCTAAAATGTTTTTGAAAAAATTATAAAATCGAAAAAGAAAAAGAGAAAGCATCCAAATAAAATATTATTGACAAATATTGAAGACTACTTAAAATATTGTATGCAACACATCAAAATTAAAGTTGAAAAAGACTCGATTCGATATGTTTAATCTATGGCCTATTATATCCCAAATGTTTTTTAAATCAATCATCAGACTTTTTTTTTAAAATAAAGTTACTTGATAGGGTTTTTATTTAACAATGAAATTATTGTTAATTTAAAATAAAAGCAGAATATTCAAGCTCATCCAAGCACTCAAACCATTCGTCGTTTTCCTTCTTTCATTGATTTCTTTTGTTTAAAGTAAAATTGTCATTCTATCTAATTCATTTCTTTATTTTGTGGTTGTTTTTAATTCAGATTCTACTATTTTCAAATTCCAATTTAGTTATGTTTTGAAACAATTAAGGTTGTGTGGTAGGTAATTTTGAAAATATAGATGTATTTCATGTTTTTAAATAAGTGTTTAGTAGTAGATTGAGGAATTTGATTTTAATTCAAACATAAAATATGTTTGATACTATATTTATAAACTACAAAATTAGTGATTTCACTCGTAGTTACCTACTAAAATTTAAATTGAACATTATAAATTATTATGAATTAGTTAATTTATTAACAGTAATTCCTAGGAAAGATTATGGTTCTCGGGTATCCAATTTATTAGTCCCCCAAACCGGAATTTGTTTGTTGCTCCAGTGAGCGATTTCTCTTTCCAAGCCGTCGAATTCTTCAATTGGTAAAAAGAACGCTTTTCCTTTTCTTGAACTTGCTTGCTCACCCGCTTAAACCACTGGAATATAACTTACGAGGCTGGCAACTGGCTCTGAATAACCAGCCTTGCAATAAGTTCAATTCTTCCATAACATAACGGGGCGGGGTTGCATGTTTTATTTTATAAAATTTATATAATCATTAATTTGTAATATTATTGTTTATAATAAATGAGATAAATTGTAAAAATGACTCTTAAAGTATGGTTGTAATTGCTATTAAAGTGTTAAAATTGGTCTACATAATTGTAACAATTGTATAATTTTGAGGGTTCAATTTTTTATCATTTAAGGGTCAAATTTCTAGAATATTGTAAGTCTGAGGATTCAATTTTAACATTTGTATAAATTTGAGTACTCAATTTTTACAATTGAAAGGTTGAAGGTATAATGGTAACTGTCACCTTACTTCATAAGTGATTTTTGCAATCTATCCAAATATTATATATTACATATTTTAATAATTTTATATTTACAAACATAATTCTGGAAATGGGGCCATGTGAACAACTCCATGGTTTTTTGTTCGTTAGTTTAGAGATTTGTTGATTTATATTCATCTTGAAGATGAAGAGACTCTTGCATTAAAAAATTGCACGTTTTTCTCAACTTTTTGTTGTTAAAATGAAAATAAATAAAGTTGGTTATAATTCTCGACCAAAAAGTGATGGTAGACAATTCAAGAATAGTTGAGTGAATAAAATATCCATTACGTTTCTTAAATTGAAATGTCTGTTCTGACTCTTACATTTGTTCGAAGAGTGATGATAAATATTCTCTCAATTACTTTTACTATTATTAAACTATGATAATAATTTTAAATTTTATGATATTTTTTATAAGTAGAAATATGTAACTCTATATTTTGTTTCTTTCATGCAAACATTTACAAAAGTTGTCAAATATTACAAACATTTATTCTAAAGTTGATAATTTGTTGAATATCTCTTAATAGTAATAATAAAAGATGTGTTATTGTGCTTTTATTGCTCACACATCACAGTCTATTCCAGCTTTGTTTCAATTTCTAACTATTTATTTTCTTAAAACATAATAGATTTCATAATTTTTAAATATGTGTTTAATAGTAGAATGAGGAATTAGATTCTAATTTAAGTAATTGTTTTAAATATGTTTGATACTATATTTATAAACTACAGAACGAGTGATAGACTTATAGACTTATAGTTACCTACAATTTTCTTATTGAATATTATAAATTAATTGATTTGTGAACATGTTTTAGTTAAAAAAATTATATATAATTATTAATTTGTAATATTATAATTTATAATAAATTAGACATCGTAAAAATCACTCTTGAAAGTAAGACGGTAATTACAATTATACCCTTGAACTTATACAAAGGTTAAAATTGGTCCTTCAAACTTATATAATTGTAATAATTGTATAAGTTTGAAAGTTCAATATTTATCATTTAGGAGTCAAATTTTTACAATTATTATGAGTTTGAGGGTATAATTACAACTAATGTGATTTTTACAATTTGTCTAAATAAATTAGATAATATATATTTTAATTTAAAAATTAATTGAGTTTATAGTAAGAAATATTATAATTATATAATTATATATTTGGGGTATGGTGGGACCAGGTTTTGTGAAAAACAATTAGCGGGAGAGGAGAAATAATTAAAAGCGATGCAGCAGATGGAAGATGCATTCTATCCTAAAATCATAATCCGTAGGGAGTGGTGGGGACCACCGTTACATTATTGGACATTTGATTGATCTAACGTGGATAAATCCCCGACGTTGATTCTCGAAATTTTTAATGAGAGTAGTGGACCCACCTGTTCCCTACCCGAATTTTAAATCGTTGTACCTTGTTTCCTTTGGCGATAATTAGAGATGAAATCTTTGTAAATTTCCTTAGCCGACGTGGCGATTACGCGGCTCCCCGCCACCGCCGTTGACGCTGCTTTGGCACTTTCCGGCGCGTGAGATTCCCTTTGGCTACGGACACATCCGACTCCACAATCAATATTATATATAACCCAACCTTTTATGAGGCGTTTGATGCACATGATTAATGTCTTAAACTTTGAGAATGTTAAGTTAGATTTAGCAAAACTACATTTGAAATACGAGTTTAAAAAGTCAATTAAGATGGTAAATTATAAAGTACGAATTCGTCAAATAAATCATTTTAATTCTTAGTTAAATTTTAAAAAATAATAAAATATTTTGTTAATTAGTTTTATTTATTTTAGTTTATTAATTTTAGACTATCTATTTGCACATTGTATATGATGTCCTACTTATTTGTCTCAATGTGACCATTGAATCAAATCATTTGTAAATATTACAAAGTGAATCATACCAATTACTAATAGTATTTCCTATCAATCTTATTTATACACTATAGTCTTCATAAATTAGTTCATATTAGTGAACGTCTTATACGTCAACTATATATATTTTCAAAATTATGCTAATTTTCATTATAAATTGATTCAAAATCATCAATAAAAATTAAAATATAAAGTACGTGGTTGGTTTTGGCAAAATAATAGAAATGCAATTGTTCCACATTAGAAAGATTTAAGAAAGTCATGAACTTGTCCTACATTGAAAATGTTTAGGAAAATCATGGGTTTGTCCTGTATTGAAAATGTTTAGAAAAATCATGAGCTCTACACATTATAAAACGAGTTTATGTCTTTAGTTTCAAGTTGTTCTAATTAGAAACACTTTAAGTTTATTGTGCTAACTTTAATTAATTTCTTCTTATTTTCTTTAGTTGGAGAGTGAGATAGAAAAAACTTTTGAGAAAGTGCTATTGTAATTAGGATTGAGATAGAAAATCATTCTGTATGATTGTAACAATTTTTCACATAGTAGATTTCTTTTTGATGGGTCGTAGTTTTTTCTCCAAGTTTTGAATTTTTTGCGTAAATTATTCTGTTTTCAATTTTATTGTTTTCTTTTAATTTTTCTATTATTTTTCTACTCATTCCTACCACAGAGGAAGGAGGTTTTTTTCAACGATACAAAACTCTAAAACATTCATCCCAACATGAAATAGAAAATTCAAATAGGGATCCCAATTTGTAAAGTTTAAAATGGGGTAAAGTAAAGTGAGATTGAAGCATTTTTTTCTTGATGTTTTAAATTTAAATTTTGACCTCAGTCTTTTTCGTTGTATTACTGAAGCTTTTAGAATTCTGTAGAAAAAAAGAAGACCAATCAAATCATTAATGATTTCATATCTTGATGTTTTAAATTATAATTTTGACACTGTTAATTTTTTCACTTACTTTTGTTTATCTTTGAAAGAGAAATTTTGTTAAAGGATGAAAGAATGCCACGAAGCACCATCAATTCTCCACAAATCTTCCAACCACAATGGTCGATGAGGACAGTAAAAGCAGAACCACCAGGCGAGTGTAACTAAAGTTCTTTAAAATCATTATATTATGCAGCCAACTTTTAACAATTTTAACAATTTAAGATTAATTTTAATGATATAAAAGTTATATTTAAGGCTTGTTTGTTTCGCATCTTTTTTTCATAAGAATTTAAATAGACATTTAATATCTTTATTTATTTTACATAATTTCCCCTTTTAAAATCCACACTATTATTATATAGAAAATTTAAAAACGGACATGAATTTTGTATAATTCTAGAATTTTTAAGGTTAGGAGTTGTTTAATTAATTAATAAATAAATATCAGTTGTTTATTGCTATAAATATATTACTTAGACTTTATAAATTTCAACTAATATTTTATTATTAATATTTTATGCTATCTTAACTATTTAATATAAATTATTATAAATTATTATCAATATTATAATTTATTTATATCAATTTAATCATTTTTAGCAATTAATTTAAATATCTTAATTGTGTTTAATATAAAGCACTCATTTATTTTTATTTTAATTGATTAAATAATTAATTAATATAACAATAAAGTAAATAAAATGCTCAATTAAATTAACAACTACATTAATTGGTTTCACGCATTTAATTAAGTAATTATTTAATTTTGGTTTTCATATACGAAATTGATAGATTGGACATGTATATTTAACTTCTATACATTAAATTAAATTATCATGTGTACCCAAACATAGACATGTAAACTTTAGAGATTCAAATCCTAGATATTTAATATCTATACCTATGAAATCGACCATTAAAAATATACAATCAAATAGAAAGTTTTAGAGATTTAACCGAGTTCATAGACGAAATTTCACAAATATCCTAAAGTTGTAATATATTTCATATCTAGATTTTGCCCTAATCGTCAGACAAATATAACCTCAATACTCATTCTCTCTTTTTTTTTAAAAAAAAATTATTTTTACAATTTTATAATAATTAAAAAAATCCATTGAAAATTAAAAAATTCAAAATTCATATTATCAATTAATATTATATATATTGTAATTAATGTGGGATATTATTTACTGAATATTATTTTATTTTTTCACTTATATGGTATTAATCCCATCAATTTAAGAATATTTTTGGTTAAGTTTTTTTGCGTTTTGGATTGTTATTTAATGAATATTATTTTATTCTTTCATTTATATGGTATTTATGTATATATACAATGTTATTTCAAATATGCATGAGGTCTATTCCAAATGTATTTTAAACAAATACAAATTTAGGATATTATATAATATATACAACATATTTTAATGTTAATTTTGTTTCTATTAAGATATATATTCCACATACTTTATCATATATACACATGTATATTATACTAAAATAGATAATGTCCTTCGATGATTTGAAATATACCTATATGAATTTGAAAATGAAAACAAAATGTATAAATAAATCTCATATATACTATGTACTATAAACTTTAAGTGACTTTTATGTGTGAGTTATTAATGATTGTCAGACGTGTGAATATGACATTTTTTTTTTCATGTGTGTCTTCTTATTTCTATTTTTTTTTCCTATTATTACTTTTTATAATGTTTTATGGAAAAAACCATTTAAATAACATGAATATAATTTTTTTTTCTTTCGATTTGTGTCTTTTCTTATTCTATTTCTTTTTATTATTATTTTTTAAAATGTTTAAAATTCGTGAAGGGTGATACAGACATTTGGGCTAGATTTTTGTGTAATATTTCATCTTATTAAGCTATTGATGAAACAAATAAAGAGTTTAAAAACAAAGGTGAAATCAAACACCATAAGGATTTTGTTTGAATTTAGCCTTTTTATTTTGTTTTGTTTTTTTTTTTTTTGACCTCAAACATTCTTCTCATATCCCCGAAGCTTATGGAAGTATGTGGATGATTGATGTCAATTTTATATTTCTTTTACTTTATTAGTAAAATAAATGAAGAAAATTTAAGAAAAGGACATGGGGGGTGATGGACCAACAAATGTGCAATCAAAATGATAAGTGCATATATCAGATTTATTTGAGAACCACACAACTCTTACTTTCCATAATTTCAGTATTAAATGCTATTTTCATTTTATCAAATTTCATAAACATAATTCTTTTTAAAATATTTGCATTGAGTTATACTTTGAGTCAACAAAAAATTAAATCATTTGAATTTCGTAGATTTTCATGGTAAATTTAAATTTCAAATTATACTTTTTCTTGCCTTTTAAGAGTCATTTTCAAACTTTAATATTGAAGTACATAAAAGTCAGGTTGAGATTCATTCTAGTTAAATTTTGACATCCACTGTGCCTATTATCATATTATTTTCATGGGTAACAAATAAAATTAATCATCACCAATAGTTTTTACCAAAATGAAAATCAACCTAACGAGCAAGACATATAAATTTTCAAAAAGAAAAAAAAAAACAAGAGCAAGACAGAGAATACGTATAATTAATAATGAGTTATGAACTTCTTTAAAAAAATAATAATAATAAAAAAAAGATGAAAAATTTGTGTAATCCCTTTTAGAATCCTAATAGGCTCCAATATTAATAATTATGAAAAGAACGTCTACCTACGAATTAGGTCAAATTGTGGCTTACATTGGTCCAGGCCACCCAATTTTTTCTTTTATTCTCTCTCTTCTTTTTGAATGAACTTTTCATTTTTATTTGATTGAAAACCAAGCTAATCGACTTTCAAGCATATTTGATTAATTAGTATATCTTTTAATTATATTTACAGTTGAACCCAATTTAATATATCATCGATCAAAAAGTCTTGACGGGTGAATTTTCATCTTAGTGTTAGCTAAAAAAAATCTAAAAAATGTCTTTAGAATTTTTTCTTTAAATTTATATATCCAAATTCAATAACTCTTTGGTTAAAAATCACTTTTGGTCTCTAAATTTTCATCAAAGTAATAATCTAGTCCTTGAACCTTAGCTTCTAACAATTTACTCTCTATATATTTTCAAGTTCGTAACAATTTAATATCTAAACTTTAATAAATTCAATTTAGTTCATATATATTACCATTTGTAACGATTTAATCTTTATCATGAAAAATACTATTAAGATTTAATGAAACTTCTTGCACTTGTAGATTGTTAAAGTGATTGAGGATCTATATGTTATCAACTATAAAAGCCAAGTTGTTAAGGTCTCGTTTGGTAACCATTTCGTTTTTTGTTTTTGTTTTTAAAATTAAGCCTATTTCCTTCCTATTTCTTACATTGATTTACATCTCTCTTAAGCACAATAGTTGAATCCTTTGCCAAATTCCAAAAACAAAAGCATGTTTTTTAAATCTTTTTTTTTTTTTTTTAGTTTTCAAATTTTGGCTTGATTTTTTAAACTATTGTTAAAAAGTAGATAACAAATGAATAAATTTAAAGGTGTAAGTAGTGTCTATAGGTTTACGTTTCAAAAATAAAAAAAAACGAAATGGTTACAAAACGGAGCCTAAATAATCTAAATTAACGATTAATTAAGTTTGATGAGATTTTCCATGTTAATGACTAAATTGTCACAAATTTGAAAGTATAAAGACTCAGTTGTTACAAATTCTGAAAGTATAGGTATTAATTTTTTTTTTTTTGAAAAAAAATTATGTGCTAAAAACTCAAAGATTAAATTACTAAAAATTTGAAAGCATAGGAATTAAGTTATTACATATCAAAGTTTAGGAACTAAATCATTACTCCTATGAAAGTTTAGGATGAAAAGTAATTTTTAACCGATCTTTTTTAACAAAGTAAATGATTTCTTAAATAATAATAATAATAATTGATATAAATTTATTTTATAAGACAATCATGATCTATTAATTTATAAATGAATTTATTTATTTTAGTATAACTATTGTGGAGATGTAGATTAAACGTCTAACTTCTGAGAAAGAAGATTATATCAATTATCGTTGAGTCAAACTCACTTAGATCAACTGTTGATTAAGTATATATTTATTGATATATGTATTATAATTTATACTATTTTTTAATATTATTTCTGAAGCATGTAATCTAAATGAAGTTAACATAGGAAGGACATTTAGCCTAATTTCTATAACATAATTTGTTGGGTTCCAACCAAAATATTGTGAAGGTTTGGCCCCCAAACCATAATATTTGATTCCTAAAAGTGGGTCCTCAATAGTACGAAACTTTGGTTTTTGCAAACTTTAGTTACAATCTTTTCACGGGACTTGTACTCATTTCTTTTCTAATCTCGACAAAAAGAAATGGAATTTGTTTTATTACTGTTTTTGTGATTATTTTTCAAATTCTTAAAAACTAAAATTGTCAAATATTTGGGGGTTTCCCCCTAAATTTTTAATTTTCTTTTTTTTTTTTCTTTCCTTAAAAGATAAAATTAATCCTATTATTTCTTGAGGTTTCATTTGTAAAGGGTAACAAGTATAATTCAAAATCAAATAACAACGGAATGGTTGGTGTTTGCAAAAATATACCTGATTAACAAATAAAATGCACCTTAAATGGATACATATATTCGAATGATGATGTACCTGATATACTACTAAATGTATGTTAAGATGTTAAATGAGCATTGACACATGAATGATATATCTAATTTATTATTAAAATGTATGTTAAATGAATGTTGATACACCAATAATAAGATACACATTTTTCTTATACACTTCAATCATCTATATGATTTACTACTAAAATACATGTTACGTTTACGAATGATATATAAGATTTATTACTTAAAGTGCATGTTAAGTAATTAAATGTTAATATGTGAAATATGGTTAAATAAATATTAATACTCAAATAATATATTATTTTAAAAATGAGATAGTCCATGATGTTTTTCTTATAGAAAAAACTTCACCCAATTAAAAATTGTCAATGAAAATATTTTAAAATAATTATTTTGTTATGTGGGTAAAGGAAGAACGAAAGTATAACTAAGTACAATCTCATGGGCAACTATTAAATTTTTTATTTTTAGTTTTTAAAAAATTAAACCTATAACTGTTCTACCAATTTTTCAATTTTTAGTTTACTTATTTATATTTTACTAATGTTTTTTTTTAAAAAAAATTAAGTTAAGTTTTGAAAACGTAAGTAATCAATTTTTTTAAAATAAATTTTTATTTTTGGAATTTAACTAAAAATTCGACTATTTTACTTAAAAAAATATAAATTATTGTAAGAAATTAAGAGAAAATAGAGTTAATTTTCAAAAACTAATAACCAAATGATTATCACATGCGCACATGTTTGAGAGTAATTTTGAAATTGTTAAAATCATTATAAGTTCAAAAGCACTCTAAAACACGCTTCTAAAACATGTTTCTAATCAAAGTTAATTTAATATTTAATTTTACAATTTTATATGTAATTTTTATTTTATCAAAATTAATTTTAAATCATTAAAAACATATTTCATAGTAATTTTAAAAATAAAAAACGTAATTTTAACTATTTTAAAATTACTTCCAAACATCCCTTAAATAATTTTCTAAATCTAAATGTTATTATGATAAAAAAAAAAAGGTTATAAAATTTAATTAAAGAAATATCATCTAATTTCTCAACTTCTAGACATCATGTACTTAATTGGAATGAATTAACTGGAATGAAAATGTTAGTGGTGAAAAGTCACTTCTCGATCTCTAAACTAATTTAATTTCATAAAAATATCAATTTAATTTTTTAATTTTATTTTATAACGATTTAGTCATGGTACTTCCTAATTTATTAACAATTTATTCTCTAAATTTTAATAGGATACTTTACAATTTATAATAATTTACTCTAAAAATACTACTAAATTTTCATAAAATGTCTTACACATGTAAATTGACAAATTACTTAAGGGTAAAATTTGTTTATAAATTATAAATAGTAAGTCATTACATTAATCAAATTGATAATCAAGTTCAATGCAATTTTTTTTGGTAGATGACTTAAATCGTTACAAATTGAAAGTACGAAGATTAAATTAAACATGCTAAAATTCAAGGACTATTTCATTGCAGATTTGAAGAATATACGATAATCTTATTAATATATGTTATGTAATACATATTTTTTTTAAAATACAATAAATTAAATATACCACAAATTAAAAAGAAAAATTTAACCTTACAGAAAGATCAGATGCAATAAAAGAATGGATATGTATGTTGATTAGTTTACCGAGAAAAATGTTGGTTGAGAATGGAAATAATGGTTAAAATATCATTTTGGTTTTCATACTTTGTATTTTGTTTAATTTTAGTTTCTATATTTTTAATTATTCAATTTTAATCTACCTCCAATAAATCTTAAATTTAATCCCTACTATAGAGACTAAAATTGAATAAATTAAAAAGTTTTGACCTAAAATCATTGTACTCTAAGAAAAAAGTAAATTATTGTAAGAAATATGGAGGAAATAAACTTAATTTACAAAAATAAAAATTAAAAATCAAAATAGGTTACCAAACGGGCCTAAAGGATATAAACCAAATTATAGAAATTTTTTATATCAATATGTAGTAGGATTGATTATTGGAGAAACAATCAGTTAGGGTCTAGGGCTAAAGGGGGCCTACAATTTGCATTCGGAAAACGAAGTTTCAACCACTAACTTACATGATTTTCTGTTGGGTTTGAATATCTAATAACCCATAGAGATAGAAACACTCTACGATAGAAAATAACAAGTGATTAAAAAGAAATGTTTTTGTTAATTTGAGTATAATTTAACTGGTTTATACACGTATAAAAAAGTTAAGAGTTCAAATTCCTCACATGATATTAAAGAGAAAAAAAGAGAGAAAAAAAAATCATTATATGACCAGAGCACTTATTGTTAAGTATTTTAATTTTGAGCATATTTATAGTTGATTTTGATTTAATATTGGACATTTTTCATGTACATATTTATTTATTTGTGTAGAAATTGAGCAAATAGAATAAAACAGAGCAAGTGAATTAATTATTGAAGAATTGAGTCAAAAGACTTGTTGAGACACTATGATTTGTTATTTAGATTATGTTTGGCTAAATTATATTTCACATTTTAAGGATTGATGTAGCTATTGGAATTTATGTTTTAATTTGTTGAATGATTTATTTACTACTTTTATTTCATTCATGCATGTATATCCTTAATGCTTTTAATTTATTGACCGTGGATTAATTGTTGTTGTTTTTGAATCTTACTCTTGGGAGATGTGGTTTAGTAGAACTTGAATGCAAGACTAAGATAGCTATTAAAATTATGAGTTTTAGTTGCTTAGAAGTTGGTAAAGAAATAGACTTAAAGGACTTGCATGTTATTAACATTATATAGGATATTGCCATATTGGTTTCTTAATTTGCATAAATTTAATTGTGCTCAACATACATTTATAGCTTAGGAATTCTTGACTTATTGAATAAACTGCATGTTTGTTTTTTTTTTGTGATTCACATCAATTGAGCTATAAGCTTAATTGGTGAAACCCATATTGTATGACACTTTTTCCATAAATTTCTCCTTACCTGCTTTATTTTAGACGATGTTCGTCATTTGTTTACATTATATTAAGTGTGTGTTTGAAATTTATTTTCAAGTATTTAATTTTTAAAAATAAGTCATTTTAGAAAAATTTAGAGTATTTGGCAACTACTCAAAATAGATTTTGAAGGGTATTTTAAACAATTTGTATCAAAAAAGTTTAAATAAAAATGAGTTTTTTTAAAAACATTTTTTTTCTCAAGTCAATCCAAACGGACCTTATCTAGACATTTCTGGGTGCATCGCCCTCTATCCTCCAAAAGAATAAAAAAAATTCAACTATACTCTATTTGGTATTTCCTTTCTTGGTTAAATTAAGTTGAATTCATGAATTTTTAAACTTTAGTTTAATGGGTCTCTATTTAAAATTGTTTAATATGTTCTTAGGTTGGCAATTTTCAACTCAATGTCTACTAAATTATTGGACTTTTTTCCACTTTTTTTAAATTGACAATGAAGTTTTTAAAGACACAAAATACACAAAGCTTAAAATTTATGGATCATTTAGTGCCAGGTATGTTGTTGAAGGTGCGAGGGCATATCATCTATTAGACACAAACTTGAGTAGAGATGTTCGGTTTCTTCACGAGGATGAGGCCCCACAAGGGACCCACTCCAATCGGGCACGGGGATTCGAAAAATTGCTATTTCTAATATAAAAAAGTTTTGAGGACAAATCTGACCCATTTTTAAAAAAAAAACTTCTTTTTCTAACCTATTTTTCACTTTTTAAGCTTTTTAGTGGAGGGCCCACAGTATGAAATGTTGTTTTTAACCTCATTCAATTCCCTTCAATTTTACCTCTACCTAACTTACCTAACAAAAATTTTCAGCTCCTAACTTCAATTAAATTATACTTTATATTTCCATTTTGCTTTCACTAAAAAGGCACGAAGGTCCCATTTTCACCTTGTTTAGAGTGAATCTGTTGGTCCCACTTTCAAATATTTCTTTCCTTTTTCAGCGTTTCCTCTAGTACAAAAAAATGTATGAATGTTGTTTTGGTTTTTTCTCTTTCATTCATGTGTTTTATGTTGTTGAAAGTTGAAAAAATAGTTACTTTATTTGTGTGAGGGAAAAGTTTTTTATACGAAATGTTTAGAATTATTAGAATTCTTAAGAAAATAATATTTTATAGTCAACTTTATAGGAAAGAACCTAGTAACATGAAGGATAATAGTTGTTTTCTTGAAGAAAAAAAAAAACAAAAAAAAAATTCTGTCAAAATTCCTGTAAAGTTGACAAAATCATTTTTTTGGCAATATTTAAATAAAAAAATTGAAAAAAAAAAGTTTCGCTGGAATTTTCCATATCTGAATGGTAAATATTTCTTTTTTAAAAAAAACTTAAACTATCCCTCTATAGAAGTTTTCGTAAGTTTCATTGCAATTGAATTAATTGAAATTAATTCTTAATTATTATAAAAATCTAAAATTAAATTAAAATATAAAATAAAAAAATTTATTCTGTCTATTTTCTTAGTAGACGGAAACATTTTTCCTACACTTACCAGGCAAATGGATAGAATAAGTTTTTTTTTTCTTTTTTTAATATTTAAAAAATATTTTATTTTTATAATAATTAATAATTAATTTTAATTTTAATAATTCAATTTTTCATTAAAATAATAATTTTTATATATAGAAAAAGGTTTCCGCGAATGGACAGAAAAGCTTTTATTTTTATTTTTATTTTTTCATTATACATTTTAATTTTAATTTTCATAGTAATTAATAATTAATATCAATTTTTTATAATTCAAATTAAAATTAGAAAACTAATTTTTTTAACAAAAAGTTTCTATCTACCGGAAAAATGGACAAAATAAGTCTTTTTTAAATTTTAAATTTTTATTTTTATAATAATTAATAATTAATTTTAATTATAATAATTAAAATTAACATTAAAATAATTAAAAAAAATAAATTTCTTGAAAATTGATAGAATAAGTTTTTTTTAAAAAAAATTATATTTTCATTTTCATTTTCATTTCCACATTAACTAATAATTAAATTTAATTTTAATAATTCAAATTAACATTAAAACATTCTTTTCGAAAAGAAAAAAGTTTCTGTCTATCGAGAAAATAGACCAAATATACCAAATATGTTTTTCTTTTTTTCTTTGAGCAATTCAATTGCAATTAAACTTATCAAAATTTCAATAGAGGATAGTTTAAGTTTCTTTTAAAAAAAATTATTTACCATTCAATTACAGAAAATTCAGAAACTATTTTGCCCAATTCTTTTATTTAAATATTACAACAAATCTATCATAAATATTAGGTGAAACTTGCCAAAAATATGAAGACAAACAAAATAAAAAACCGAAGTTTAAGTTTTAGAATTGAGGTTGGGTATTAAAAGTTAGTAAATGTGAAATTTGAGTCACTTAAATGGAGAATAAAATTGTATTTTACTTATGTGGGCCCCCCACTTAAACTTTTAAAAGATAAGAAATAGGTCAGAAAAATAAGTTTTTGAAAAATAGGTTACTTTTGTCCCCTAAAAACTTTTTTACGTTAGAAATAACAATTTCTTCGGGAATTCCCTATTTAGGCGAGAGTCGGGGAGGGGTGGGGAAAAATTTTCTTGAAAGCTAAATGGGGATGGGGACGAGCATTTGCCGTCCCGATCCATTAGGCTTTTTTCTTATATTTATTACAATATTAATATTATGTTATTTTTTATTATAAAATATTATATATAATTTTCAAGATTTATTGTTTGATAGTCAAAATAATGAATTACTATATATATATATATAAAGGACATGTTTAAATTTTAATAAATTTAAATTATATATGAAAATTTCGATAAATAATTATTTCCTACAACTTGAAAATTTTGAGTAATTTCTCTTAAAATTCTAATAGTTCATCTAAAACTAATCATATAAAAGTTAATTATTTAATTAAAATTTTTTCATAATAGTAATTTATGTTAATTGATTTTTTTAAAATGAAAACCAAACGAGAAAAAATTTCCCACAAGGAACTCGATTTCAACGAATTTTATGAGGAATTCCGGTTCCAATCTCCGTGGAGAATTTAGCGGGGACTGGAAATGGAGACTAGGGAGCGGAAAAACCATCTCAGACCCCGCCCTCTCCCATGGACATCTCTAATTTCAAAGATTAAAATTGTAATTTATCTTTTCATTTATGCCTTAAATTAAACTATAATTTATATTAGAAACGTGATCAATTGTAGCGTAAAGTAGTGATTATAATATTATAATATTTTATTAGTTTCTGTTTTACTGTTTTCTTGATGGAAAGTTAGGTGAATGAATAGTGATAGGGGTATATTAGGAATTTGATCTTTGTTAATGTCGGTGGAAGAATCAACCGTTTGAACGAAAAAAGAAAAAGAGACGAAGAAAAAGAAAATCGACTCATTTATGACGTAAGGACTGAAGCGAGCCCTCCTTCCAGATATTCCATTGTATAGTTTGGGCCTTTCAAGGCCCATTTCAATGATTATGGACCTTGGTGGGCCATTATTAGGCCTCCGAATGGATTTGAATATCTTCTTGATTGCATCGAGGAACACTGTTAAAAACATGAACGCCTTCTTCTCTTCTCTTTTCTTTTTCTTGTTTTATTATTTATTTTTTAGAAACAAGAAACATGGATACGTGAGATAACTATTTTCTTTTAGTATTATGAAGAGAAAAAAACAATAACAAAGACTTATACGATAACTATTTTTTACTTCTTGTTTTTTTTTTTTTTTTTTGTATTTTTTCCTTACATTTTCCTTATTTTATAGTTTAAATCTAATTTGATCATGTAAAATAAAAAATATATAACATGGATCAAAATATAAAAAATAATTATACAAAATTTACATGATAAAATGCAAATAAATCTTCAATGCAAAATTAATAACAATAATGCAATTATTGTTTCTATTCTTTAAATGTTATTCAAACTTGATTTTTAATGTTATTTTNTTTTTTTTTTTTTTTTTTTTTTTTTGTATTTTTTCCTTACATTTTCCTTATTTTATAGTTTAAATCTAATTTGATCATGTAAAATAAAAAATATATAACATGGATCAAAATATAAAAAATAATTATACAAAATTTACATGATAAAATGCAAATAAATCTTCAATGCAAAATTAATAACAATAATGCAATTATTGTTTCTATTCTTTAAATGTTATTCAAACTTGATTTTTAATGTTATTTTTTTACTTGAGTCATTCGTCTTAAATGATGCCGACTCAAATCCAACTCAATTATATATGATGTCGTGGTTGTAAAATATTAAAATGAAATTAAATGAATGTTTTAGTGAATAAAATTTATAGAGTTAGTTTCAAGTGTACTAAAAATAAAAACAATATATCAATATATAAATATGCATATTGCAAAATTTAAAGTTTAAAAAATATTTAAATAGAATTTTCAATTATTCAAAAGGTATAATCTCATCAACCTTGTGGAAGGTTTGAGAGGAAAGAAATGCTAGAATTTTCCCCACACAAATCTTCCAAGGAAGTTTTAGAGTTAGCCAATACAAATGCCTTCTTTTGGTCTAAAAATATAGAGGCCATCAACAGCCTTTCTAATTACAAATTGGAATATATACTCATTAAAAAGGATTTTTTTTTTCTTTGGTATCCCTAGATATTTCAATTCCATTGAATATTCATTTATTCAATGAAATTGTTACTTATCCTAGTATGGAAAACATGAGAATTAAAATAACATTGACTTTCTTGGTAATCAAATCCATAATAGTGAAGGTAGGAGTAATGTGTGCACTTGACTACCAACCCAACAAAGATTGTTATTGATCCATATTTTAGACGATAATATATAAAATAGAAACGGAACGGACATAAACTATATTTTGCACTTTCTCAAATTTGATCATATTTTAAAAACGTTTCTTAAAATTTAGAAATAAGAAAGGAGAAATGTTATCAAACAAGTGTGTAATGTCCTAAGCCTAGGATTCGAAATTTGGATTTGATATCTGATGGCCCCAACATTCCTTTCAACATGTTTTGTTCTCAATCACATCATGATTGAGCCACCGAAAAAGAAAATGCACTTCATTGATATAAATAATAACTTTCAATTCTTTTAAGTTTTCCTTTACCATATTTTCATATCCTTAAGATTCTTCTAATTTAGATGTGATCTCAGTTGATTCATATACCGCTCCTAAGCTTTGGACGTTACAAGGTCAGTTTTGTAAAAAAATGAGAAACATTAAAAAAAAAATGGTGCCTAATAATCTAAAATTTTTGAAGTCATTAAATTGCATTGATGGTTTGTCAGCCACTTTTCTCATAAACTGTTTTATTCAACACACGGCCATATAAGGCCAAAAAACACTCTTGAGAAGTTACATTTGTTTTTATTTATTATTATTATTATTTTTATGTACACTATATAAATCACAACAATTCTCAGTAACCTATAATTGGTATGTGTTTACAAAAAGAGTTCCAAAGTTCAATCTCTCCATTAAAAAAAAAAAAAAAAAAAAAGTTCAATATTTCCAATCTTTCACCTGCCATGGACATTGGAACTAGACCAAGATATGGAAGTTGAAGAAGACTGAAGAAAATCCTCAAATGTAGGATGCAATCTATCCCCAAAACCAACAGCAGAATCAGACCAAATTCCTTGTGACTTCAATTTTTGGAGCAAATAAGCATTCATACTCTCACTCTCACTCTCATCCAGCTCAATCTTCCCTTCCAAAACCTTCACAATTTGCCTCATCGTTGGCCGAGTGTTCGGGTCAGGATGCACACACAACAATCCCAAATGCATTACTCTCTCAACTTCCTCCTCGTTCCACCCACCCTTCTTCCTCAGCCTCTCATCGAGCGCTGCTGTGAGCTCCCCTTCAACCACCAACCGCCGAACCCAATCCACCAACGGTGGCTTCCCTTCCTCTATTGGCCTCCTCCCACACATCACTTCCAAAATCAAAACCCCAAAGCCAAATACGTCGGATTGAGCTGAGGCTCGTCCAGTTCGAATCAACTCGGGGGCAATATAACCCATGGTGCCAACGACTCGAGTCGTGCTCGCCACTTGACCGTGACCATGCACTCGAGCTAGCCCGAAATCTCCTAGCCTTCCATTCATATCCTTATCCAACAACACGTTGCTAGCTTTTATATCCCTATGAAGAACCTTTGATTCCCATCCTTCGTGTAAATACAAAACCCCCGAGGCTACGTTTTTCAATACTCGGATTCGATCCTCGCAACTCAACATGTTTCTTTCCTCGCAATCAAAAACCCATTTATCTAAGCTTCCATTTTCCATGTAATCGTAAACAAGCAAGAAATTTCCCTTCTCTTTTTTACACCAACCCCTCAAACTTACTAGATTTCTGTGCTTCAATCTTCCTATGCTTGAGATTTCAGCTAAGAATTCACGCATCCCGTCGTTATCGTGAGAAATTCGTTTCACTGCCACTTCAGATCCTCCCCCGGCCAAAATCCCTTTATGAACTTTCCCATTCCCTCCGATTCCGATCACGTTTTCTTCTGCAAAACCTTTCGTTGCCGATTCGATTTCTTGATATGTCATTCGGTGTGGCCAATACTCCAATTCCCAGTCTTCCATTTCGGCTCTCAATCTCGCTTTCCTCCGGTGGTCGGCGATCAAAATCCCCAAAATCATCGCGATGAAACAAACGACGAGGAATCCGCCGGCCGTCACTCCAGCGATGAACCCCTTCGATTTGGTAAATGTGTCTTTTGGGAGGACGAAGGAGGGCAATCCAGTTGTAATCAAACTCTCACTCAATGAAAAATTAGAGTTACTGAAACTCCAAGCTAAAATGTTATGGCCTTGAACCAACTGCCCTGTTGAACTCGTGAACCCCACATACATTTCATCCATGAAAATTCCAGAGAGATTCAGAGAGGTATTAATCAACGGCCGCCGTGGCTTCTTCATCCCCACCGGAGCCATCGTAACATTCATCTGAAAGTCGGAATAGTCAACCCAGACTTGATAATTTTCGCCGCTATTAAGCCTGAACCTATTGAAAGAATCCGCGCCACCACCGTCAGACCAAAACCCAGCTTCTCCGGTGACGAAAGACGTCAAGGAATTCAAGTTGATTCCGACATGATTATCGTTGGGGTCGCTGAATTCCTCATTAGCAAACACATCAAACTCAATTCCGAAGACATGGTTATTGGGGTTCCCATTAAGCGTGAAGTTGAGAAACCCCAAATTCTGAGCAGAGGCAGTTCCCTCGATTCCGGTGGTCGGAACGAAAATGAAAACCAAGCCATGCCCAGGAAGGGTATCTCTGTAAGGGGCCATGGCGAAGATGAAAGAAGCGGAGAAAGGGTAGGGGGAAGAGGAATTAGGAGGCTTAGTGGGGATTTTGGAAGGGTACAGAGCGCGGCCGATGGAGAAATTGGTTTGGTTGGTGAGAGCGATGAAACGGGATTCGATGGTGGCGTTGCCGTAGAGGGAGACGGCGGTGGAATTGAAGCCATTGAAGAGAAAATCGACGGCGGAAATGGAGGAGAAAAGAAGAAGGGGGAAAGAGAGGAGGAGAAATGGGAGTTTGAGTACGGCCATGGGAGCAGAGAAAAACAGAGGAAAATGGAGAAAAGAGGAAGAGAGTAATAAAAGAGGGAGACGGAATCACGTACGGTTAGTGGGTGGCAAGGTACGTGTGGGCCGAATTTTCTTTGGTCAACTATTAGGCTTCAAAACCTTGTGTCACACCGACTCTCTTTTTCCTCTTATCCAATCAACTTCCCTAACTTTATATTTCATTTTCAACCTCCTAAAATTTAATTTAATTACCTTAAAATATTACTATTTTTGGTTTTCCTCCCTATATATATATATATTTTTAAAATATTAATTTTACTCTTTATACTTCATTCTACTATTTTACTTTTAAAATATTTATTTTGATTAACATGGCTTTATTTTGATTTTTAAAACTGATCATGACAAAACTAAAAAATGTAGTTTTCAAAATTTTAAGAATCAAATTGACTAACAGTAATAGACTATTTTTTGTCGTTATAAGATTAGTATCAAACATTCGTGGAACACATTCCAAAGCGGACCCAATTTCATATGTGGTTTTGTTGTACTTAAAAGGAAATTGTGGAGAGATCTCTTGTCCTCGTACATCTAGTTTTTTTTTCTTTTTTTTTTTAAAAAGAATATTCTAAACCTTAATATTTTAGTTGGAATTTTTTTTAAATAATGTTTTTTTAACAAATAATTCAAAAAATAGGGTGAGGGGGAAAAAGTACCAAAATTGGGATTGTGAAATCGTGGACCCCGTCCAAGATTTTCCTTATCACTGTGCATGCAGACTGACCCACCGAACTCGTGGACAGGGTCCACAATTTCGATAATCGTGGACCGGGTCCACGAGTTCCCCCTCCTTTTTAACCGACCCCCCTTCTTCTTCTTCTTCTTCCTCTCAAACCATGCCCTCTTCTCTCTTTTCACTCTTCAAATCTCTCATTTCTCTCATTTCACTCCTCATTTGTCCATTGTCCGTCGTTTGTCGACATTGTCTCTATCACAAAGGTATGTATATAGATATCGATTTTCCGACCATCTCATCACTATTTCTTTGTTAAATCTAACATACTATATTCGTTCAGCCGCCGCCGCCATATACGTATGCATATATATTTTCCTTTCTAATTATCTTATAAATATGCAATAGTTATTGATAGAAATGCATAGATTGTAAGTTTTGTTTTGCATGCGTGAATAAATTTGTATATGTAGACATTTTTACCAAATCGGATAAATTTTATGTGTAGACGTTTTTATCAAATATTTTATTTTGTTTATAATTTAAAAAATTTAGGTTTTAGTGTTGATTGTTATTCGACGTTTATTGTTATAAGAATAATTATTGGTAAATAATGTGGTGGGAAATTAGTTATGTTGGGTAGTAAACTCGTGGACCGGGTCCACGAGTTTTATAATTTTGGGTAGATTTGGACTAATTTTTCTTTTTAACCTTTACAGTTGTAAATGAATTTAAATATGTCGTTTCATCCAGAAGATTTAGTTATTATTGAAGCTAGAAATTGTGCGGATAGTGACATTGATGTAGAAATTGATGAATTGTTTGGAGAAGAAGGAAATATAGAAAATGAAATTGAGTTGGTTCAGTTGGAGATATTTACACAGATAGAATGGGAAGTTACTGATTCAGTTTGTGAACAAGAATCAACCTTGGAGGAAAAGGGAAAATATACAGATAACTCTAGTATAATACAAAAAGGAATGTTATTTGATACGAAAGAAGACCTACAAATGGCAGTAAAAAAATATTGTGTGACTGAACACTACCAAATATTTGTGGTAGAATCGAACCAAGATATTTGGTATGTGCGATGCAAGCAATGAGATGAAGTTGTAGGTGGAGGTTGCGTGCTTGTCGGCGCAAAATCCATGGGATGTTTGAAATTACTAAACTTGGAGAGAACCATTGTTTATACACAAAATTGGCACAAGATAATTCATAACTTGATTCTAATATCATGAGTATTGAAATTCAAAATTTAGTTAGAGCTGATCCTAGTGTGCCTGTGGCGGTACTACAAGAAGCACTTAAAAAACAGTACGGATATAACGTCAAATACAGACGTGTGTGGGAAGCTAAGAAAAAAGCTTTGGTTGCAGTCTTCGGCAATTGGGAGAAATCGTATTCAGAACTTTCGTACTGGTTGAGTGCTGCTGTGAACTACAATCCTGGTACACGAATAGATTGACATTTTCTCCCTTCTAATGTGCTTGGTAAGACTATATTTGGTCGTGTTTTCTGGGCATTCGGTCCTGCAATTGAAGGGTTTAAGTACTATAGGCCTTTAATTGAAATAGATGGAACCCATCTTTACGGCAAGTATAAAGGGAAATTACTCACTGCTTTGTCTATTGACTCAAATGGGCATATATTTCCTCTTGCATTTGCTATTGTTGAAGAGGAAAATACATCTAGTTGGTCATGGTTTTTGTGGGCATTGCGCGTGTATGTTACTGACCGATAAGGGATTTGCTTAATTTTGGATAGACACAGAGGGATCATTGCAGTAATTAACAACGAGGAAATTGGTTGGGCTGAACCTAAAGCATATCATCGTTATTGTTTACGTCATGTTGTGAGTAATTTCAATTCGAAATACAAATCAAAGCAACTTAAAGATTTGGTGTTTAGGGCTGGAAATCAACACCAAAGACGTAAGTTCATTCGAAGCACGAAAGAGTTAAAGAAATTGAACCCTGAATGTCTTGAATATTTTTCTGATATTGATTTGAATAAATTGACACAATCACACGATAATAGGTATCGCTTTGGGTGGATGACAACCAATGCAGTTGAATGTTTGAATAGGGTATTCAAAGGAGCTAGAATGTTACCGATCACATCGATTATTAGGTTAACATTCTATCAGACAATCTTATACTTTGAACGCCGTAGATAAGAAATAAGTGAAGCACTCGATCGTGGGGACATGTACACAGAATATGCCATGAGAAAGCTTAAAAGGTGGGAGAAACGAGCATCTGCACATACAGTGACGTCAGTTGACAGGGAAACACAAAGTTTTGAAGTTCGAACTGGCATCAGTATGGTTTCTCCCTACAAAGGCCAAAACATACAAGTAGTGTGCTTGAAAGAGAGGACTTGTTCTTGTAACAAGTGGCAGTCGCTCAAGATTCCATGCTCTCATGTAATTTCGTTTGTCATACGTGCATCTGATTGATGAATGCTATAAATGTCTCATTTAAAGTTATGCTATGAATGTCGCTTCCATCCAATACAACACCCTGACTATTGGCCAGAGTTATTATTTACGGAAGTGCATTCTAAAGCAAACTTGTTAAAGGAGCATGGTAGACCCAAAACTTCGCAAATTCATAATGAGTGGATTGGTGCGAGGCATGCACGAAAGTTCGATGTGGGATATGCAAGGGATCAGGGCATAACAAGCGTACCTGTCCACTCCGTAATTTATGTGCTTCATCTTCAAGTCATTAATAGTTTACCAAGCAAAATACCTAGTTTTGTATAATGTAATATTAACATTGTAATGTAATACTTCTTGTAATGTAACAATGTAATGTAGTGGTTCGTACAATGTAACAATGTAATGTATTTGGTTTATTGCAAATTGTAATGTATTTGGTTTATTGCAAATTGTAATGTATTTGGTTTATTGAAAATTGTAATGAATTTAGCTTATTTTAACAGTGTTGAATATGGATCCTGGTCCATCTAACCCTGTTCAGCTATATCTTCAAAATACTCACCGATCACAGACAGTATGGGATAATGCATCCACCGTGGTGCTATGTTGACTATACCGTTCGATGAACGTATAGTGCCTTATTTACAACAGGCCGGTTTTATTGGGGTTGCACAAATTGGATTCATACAGTTGGACTGTCACCTCATTACTGCTTTAGTAGAGCGCTGGAGACTGGAGACACACAGATTTCATATGCCTGGCGGGGAATGCACCATTACGCTGCAGGACATTGCAGTATAATTTGGACTACCAGTGGACAGAGAACCTGTTACTGGTTCGTTGCAGCATGATTGAGAACAGATTTGTGAAGATCTTTTAGGCGTTCGACCACTTGACTTAAAAGGCTCAAGGTTGAGTCTCCCGTGGTTAGCCTCTCAGTTTACAGAATTGTCTCCTGATGCCGATGACGTCAGTATACAAAGATATGCACGAGCATATATCATGCAGCTTATCGGAGGCTTTCTGTTTGCTGACAAGTCCAACACGCTGGTGCACTTAATGTTCCTCCTACTACTGGCCAGTTTTGAGCAAGCTAGTAATTATTCGTGGGGTGGTGCTTGTCTTGCATGGCTGTACAGAGAATTATGTCGAGCCAGTCATGCACAAGCTTTGGATATAGCAGGCCCACTGATACTACTTCAAGTATGGGCCTATGATCGATTTAACATTGTTGCACCACAAGTCCAATTACAACCTCCAGAACATTTCTGGGACGTCCACTCAGTGCCAGGTATTATTTTCTGTATACATTAATTTTTTTGTTAATACAATTAGTAAAGTATTTTAATTGTTTTATATCTATGTGATAGATGGAGAGGTGTATTAGCTGCATTTGAACAATCAGCAAACATGTTGCTGGTATATCGCTCAATATTTGACCGTTTGATGCAAAATCAGGTAATAATAAATATGTTGCATATAATTGAATATTACATATATTTTTAAGTTTTAATTATTCTTGTACATGGTTTCAGATCAATTGGACGCTATATACACCACATGTTATGTCGTTGTTGCCTGATTTTTGTCATGATAGACAAGACATTTGATTGACGGTTAACCCACTTATATGCTTTTATATCGTAGAGTGGCATTAACCAGATCGAGTGTTGAGACAATTCGGTATGCGGCAAACGGTACTGACGTTGTGTAATACACTCCCTCAATTACACCAAATCGATTTAAGAGGTAAACACGACCAAAACTGGCGTCAAATTCATGCAGAGTATATATCATTTTGGCGTGCACGTCATGGCCGCTGTGCACAAGGAGAAATAGTAAACGAGTCGGATGTGTCTAATGATTATTTGTCCTGGTACGACTCTATCACAAGAAGATTTATCACACCTAATGGTGTCTACTATTATTGCATGGTAAGCATCTTATTATGTAGTGTTTTTCAATTACATGCTAAGAATATTCTTTTATACTTATATATTTTTTTCCACGACGTGCACAATTACTACTTAGAACATAATTTACCAGTGTTGAGTTCAATGTGTGAACAAAACATGGTAAATGTTGAAGATATCATTCAACATACAAGAAGGCTCAATGTTGCTGATACTGATCGAAAACGTATTCGTCGTAGACGACAGAGACAACGTGACAAAGGTGTTCCAGAGCAACCCGATGACCAGGAACCTTCCATATTACAACAAGACATTGCATCCGGTTCTGGCCATCAACAGGAATATTATGCACACGATGAATTTCCATATGTCGTCACCCAACAGGATATTGAAGATGTAATCCACCAGAAACAACAATTTGAAGTGCTTGTGCCTCATCGTGGACAACGCGCGCGAAAAAGACCACCATGTGGCACTTGATTTGTATTAACTTTTATCTTTAACTAAATGAATTAATGATTTTCCATTACATTTTCAAAAATTAAGAATCAATGAAACTAATACAATAATTGATGAACACAAGTAAAAAGAAAATTTTCATTTAAGTGGGTAATTAATTAATTAAGTTATTTATCATGGGAAAAAAACCGGACGAGTTTGGACGTATCATGGGAAAAGAACAGGGGATAAAAAGGTGACCAAAATTGGGGGACCCGAAATTGTGGATCGGGCCCATGAGTTTGGCCATGACTCGTGAACCGGGTCTACGAGTTTGGCCGTAATCGTGGCCCGGGTCCACGACTTACTTAAAACCCGATTGAAATCGTGTACCGAGTACACGATTTCACCGCCCCATTTTCCAAATTAATTTCCAAACCACCCTATTTTTGTCATTAGTTTCTAAACCACCATATTTTTCGCATTATTTTTTAAAATAACATTATTCTTTAAAATACCCTTTTTAGTTGTTGAGAAACATATATTTAAGTTTCATAGGTTACAATAGATATTAGTTGGTAGGTTAATATACACATTGGCACGTAGATACTTTAGAAAATATTATAATCCTTGTTGAGAGACATGTATCAAAGTCACATAAGTTCAATAACGTGGAAAATTATGGGACAATTAAATCTAATTATCCAGGACTAAAATTGTTAATTGTTTTTCTCAAAAAAAAAAAAATTGTTAATTGTTAATTTTTCATTATTTATTTCTTAGCTGAATTAAAGCAAACATTTTGAAAGTTTTGAAAATATAAATTTTGAGAGTTAAAAAAATTGTATTGAAATAAAAGATTGAAGTTATAGTATTTAATATTTTGATAAATTGTAAACCCATCCTTAAAATAGAGTGGAATTTGCATTATACCCTCCAACTTTCAATTGTAAAAATTGAACTTTAAAGTGCTAAAATTGGACTCTCAATTATAGTAGGTCAATTTTTTATAATTAAAAATTTGAAAGTGTAATTCCAATCATAATTATATTTTAAAATATTTTCAAAATACTTTTAATTTTTTAATAAAGTGAAGAAATATGTTTCTAATATTGTAAAAATTAATTGAATAAACTTGGTCAAGATTGTTGAACAATCAGACGGGTGTTGTCTTTATTTTTCTTTGTGGGAAAATTTGCAATAGAAAACTAAATTTCGAAATGAACAAATAGAAAAGACAAACAGAGATCAATTATGTAATCATAATATGAAAAGAGCAGCAAACATCCAATATTTTCAAACTTAAATTCTCCAATTTTGTTTCAACAACTCAATTTGTTTCTATTTTATTTAAAATATTAGGTGTTTTTTCCCCTCCAAATTAATCGAAACAAACTCCCTTTAATATTTAATAAATAACTCATTATATAGGGAAAATTGCTACGGTCTCACGAGTCACGTGGACTTGAATAAAACATTTATAATAAATTAGGAAGATTTGGTAAACAAGAATCACGAGTCTACAAAATAAATTAATAAATCATTTAATTTTGGTGTACTGTAAACTTTTCTTTGACCTTATTCAAATATAAAGTTTCTTATTACTACTATTATTATTATTCCATCCTTCTTTGTAGTATAAGAAATTTATAAATGATAATTAAAAAAAAAATTTAGGGTAAGTATAGTTCAATTAGCATATAGTACGTGTTGGAGATCATGAAATTTGTAGTTCAAATTTTCCATCCCTATTGTACTAAAAAATTTATAAAAAAATCTTAATCTGAGTTAAATTTTTTGAATAAGTCTAAACATAGTTGAGTAGCGTTATGAGTGATTTTGGATTACATGACATAAATTATATTTGGCGAGAACATGAACAATAAAATCGAGAAGATAGCATAATTCCGACCGAGGGTAACAACCTAGGACAATAGAACTGGCTTGGGCACTTGACCTCAGTGACCCTCATCAAATACCTAACAGGCCATGCTTCACGCATGCCCAAACCTAAATGATTATTGTAGGCCCAAAGTATAGCTAGAGTGGGGTGCTCGGCCTCGGCTTTGGCCGAGGTCCACCCTAGCAAAATGTCAAACAAGGCACACCTCTCACACACCCAAGCTCATTAAGTTAAGGGATAAACCAAAAGTAACTTGAAAGCCCTAAGGGGAGGGTTTCTAGGTCACCTACACTTATAAATACACCATTATAGCTCTATATGAGATATTTTAAACTTATGACTTCTTCTCCATTCTATAATTCTCATACTGACTTAGGCATCAGAGTTTTTTTTTTCTTTATTTTGTAGGTCCTCTTTTCCCTGAATTATAAATTTAACTACAGGTGACGTGTGAGGGTTAAGTGCCTCTCCCCTATCCCAAATTTTGCGTCAATAAGTATTTAAAACATTAGTTACTAATTTAATATGAAAAACTTAAGCCCTGTTTGGTAACCATTTCATTTTTTATTTTTATTTTTGAAAATTAAGCCTATAGACTTTACTTTCACCTCCAAATTTCTTCATTTGTTGTCTAGTTTTTACCAATGGTTTAAAAAATCAAGCCAAATTTTGAAAACTAAAAAAAATGATCGATTCAAATTGGACATACAAAATCTTTCAATTTTAAAAATCTGTTTTTGTTTTTGAAATTTGGCTAAGAATTCAACCATTTAAGTTAAGAAGGATGCAAAATATTATAAGAAATGTAGAGGAAGTATGCTTAATTTTCAAAAACTAAAAACAAAAAATGAAATAGTTACCAAACGGGACTTTAGTATTTGAGACATGTATTTTTTTTTTTTCGAGGTTGTAATGTAGAGGAAGTAGGCTTAATTTTCAAAAACTAAAAACGAAAAACGAAATAGTTATCAAAATGGGACTTTAGTATTTGAGACATGTATATTTTTTTTTTTTTTCGAAGTTGAGTTTCAAGTTATAATCCATACTTTTGACACATGTTTATTTCATTATGTTCCATATGTTATGAATTCATGTAGTCTCTAAATCTTTCATGTTTTAGTAGTTGAAAAACATGTATTCAAGTTTTATTAGACAATTTCAGTCCAAATGTTGATCACTTGATCTCGACTCCATAAGTATTGAACTTGAGAATTTAACCTTCTATGCTAAAACAACTTAATAGATAATTTCAAAATTGGATTACTGGATCTTACACCATGTTGAAATAACAAAGGTAACTTCTCTCTTTGATTTTCTTTGTTTCAGTACAAATGAAATTTTATTCCACCTAGAGTTAGTTATTAAAAATGGTTTTGAAACGTATTAAATTTTGGTTAAACTTTTTTTTTTAATCGATGATAATATATATATTCATTTTAATTTATGAATTTGTAATTTTATTCTATTTTAGTCTCTAAATTATTAAAATGTCTATTATGGCTCTTAAATTTTTAATTTTGTTCTATTTAATTTATTCTCTAAATATTCAAAATGTCTATACTAGTCCTTGAAATTTTAACAAAACACTATTTGGTTCTTGAATCTTACTAATGTTACTTTTACTACCTTAAATTTTATTTTCCAACATTCATCTCCAACTTATATGACTCAAAATGTGTCCATATTAACATGTAGGTAAACGTACTTAAAAGCTTTGGCATTCATTTGTTTAAATTAAATAAAAATATGAATCAAAATACTTATTTTTAAAAAATTTAAGTACTAAGATAGATGCTTCGAAAATAAACATACTAAAGGTTGTTGTAGGCAAGATCAAAGCCCACAGATGAGTGCAAGCCCAAGGGAAATCGGGAGGTGCATGGGGAAACAAGCATACCAAAAGGGAAAAGTCGAAGCCTCGAGTTTGGGAGGACTAGCCCGTCAATATATACCAATTAGAAAATAACCAAACTATACTCAGTCTGGCACCCTGCAACATTGAGTGCCACAATTTTTCTGACATCATTAGAGTTACATGTAACCACAAGCATGTTTCAAAGGAAATGAATTATTAATACCCTTATTGGATGACCTCAAAGGGGAAAGAGTAAGTAATTTTTCAAGGAGAAATCTAGGCATACTTTTGTGTACTTAGTTAAGTTATACACTCCATGTACCAACTTAGGCATTGGAGTGTGGTAGGCTCAGTGCCACACCATTGCAAGGAACTTTCATGCAAGTCAACCCGAGACCAAACTAGGAAAAGTGGACTAGTAGACAATCCCACGAGAGGTTCGCTACAACGACGAATGAGTGAAAATTTTCTACACCAAAAAAAAATTCAAAGATCAAAATAACATTTTCTAAATCAAGAGACGAAAATCAGATTTTAAAGAACAAAATAGGATTTAAATCTAATATAAATTCAACTTTCAGCCTTGGTAAAATTTTATGTACTATATAATCAATACCTTACTCAATGCACGGAACTAAAAGATAAAAGTCAAGATCTCCCATACAAATTTTGTTAAATATAGAAAAAGGCTTGTATTCCCATAATATCTAAATATGTAATAACTAGAATAATATATGGTAGAGGATTCAAAAGCAAAATCTGATTGAAATTATATATAATATTGTACTCATTCTTAGAAACTAATATTTAATTAAAAAGGACGTGTCATCAGACTGATGTCATGTGGGACTAACAAATTCAGATTAAATTATAAAAATTATCTCGTTTGTTTTAAAATTACCTATATAATTTTTCAAAATTAATCTTTTTAGAATTTCGTATAAAAAATTAGGAGTGACAGTGACCTAATTACACAACATGACAATTCAAAACTTTCTTCTAGCTCGACACCATGTTATTTCAAGTTTCAATTTTCATTCTAAATTTTTAAAAAATTTTACTATAAATATAATTCTTGAAATTTTTATAAAAAATGTCAGATACTATTGCAACTTTTAAAAATATATTGGTACTTTTAATCAAAAGAACAAGATTGATAGGTATTTTTATAAGTTAATCACACATAAGATAAATGCTATGATATATTTATGTTACAAAATTTAAAGTAGATGAGCTCATAATGGCATACTAAAGTTCGGAGCCTAAATTTTAACAAATTTAAAAAATATAGAAACTAAATCGTTACAAACTTATATTTAATAACTAAATTGTTACTTTTAGAAGAGAGATTGGAGCATCAAACAAAAAAAAAAATTTAAACATTTTCCCCTTTTCAATAAAGAATAGGAAGTTTTCTCTGCGTTGAAAGTTTATGCCCCCAAATTATTCTATCCTACATCATCACAATTCAACGATAAAAATAAAAATTTTCAAAATCTAGATCATAATTGAAACATATATCGAAAGAGGTTAAGGATATTTTGTATAATAACTTCATATTATTTTACTTTTTTGAAAAAAAATTAATCTTTGATCCAAGCTTGATAAATTGAATCAATTTTAACTCTAAACTTTCAATTTCATCTCATTTAAATTTTAAACTTATCCGATTGAATCATTTTCTCGTTTGGATCACATTGAAAAGGATTTCTACGCATGTATCCAAAGCCATGAAATACTTTATGACAAGTAGTTGTTTGTATTAAAACAAAAAGATCATTCCACATCAGGTGATCAAATCATTAGAACTCCTAACTCAACTTTTGAAAGTAAAGCCATTGGTGAAATGAAAAAAGAAAAAAAAAAGCAACATAGAAGATAAAAAGTGGATCAAAAAGCCTTATTTGTGGCTTTGAGCATGAATAGATACACTTATTCAAGCTTAATTGAGATTTAAATAAATAAAATAAAAAATTTAAAGTTAAAATTGATATAACTAAAATGATTTTTTTCTTTATTTTTTAAAAAATTATTTTAAAATAATAAAATTACTGAAAATATTTATAAATAATAGCAAACTATCATAGTTTATCACGACAATAAAATTTTATTATAATTGTAAATATTTTGGTTCATTTTTATATATTTAAAAATAACTCTATTTTTTAACTTTAATTTCAACGAATCTATATAAAAAAAAAAGCATATTATTAAGATCATTAATATCATTTTAACTCTATTTATTTTACACTTAAAAGTATATTGAATATAATCAAATTGCAATTTGTTAAACATTTTAGAGTACTATCAAATTAGGATGAATCCCTAGCTGCAAATATTTACTATTGATCTGTTAGTGATTTGAAAAGGGGCAATAAAATACTAGTCTTAATATGACGTATTAATATGAAGAATATATACTCTTAAATGGTTGGAATACATAACAAGTTAATATGAGCATATAACTTTTAGTGATAATTTATGTGTATTATATTATTATTATTATTCTTAAAATTGAAGGTTCAAATTTACATATCTTTCATATTACTTTTTTACTAAAAAATATGAAGCAATAGATAATAGTCTCAAAATTTAAATATTGGATATTATTGCTTGTGGTCTTCAAATTATTATGTCAGTATAATCAGAAATGTTCACATATCAAATAGATAGACAAGATGAACCTATAACAAAAAGAAAATTAATTTAGACTCCGTTTAAGATTGTGTTTACGTTCTTTGTAAGAAGTGATTAAGAAAAAATCTTAACTGTTTATCCTCTTTGGTAAAACAACGTATTTATTAATTTGATAGAATTACTTTTAAATTTTTACTAATGTATGAAAGCCATCGATTTTAAAAAAATATATTATAATAATATCATTCTATATTAATATATTTTGTCACATCTGTTCTCAAAATTTGACGGATTCGATCTTTTCTAGCAATGAAACATAATTAATTAAAATTCAAATCAAATAATTTTTTTATAAAATTATTATAATTAATTTTAATTAATTATCAATATGATAATAATTGAAATAATTATATACTTTAGCTCATATAATTAAATCACGCTAATTTAGTATTAATTTACAACACTTTAATTATTTTTTTTAATTTAAAATTAAAATTTATCGAACATTGTTTTACTTATATTCACAGCTAATTTTTCTATAAATAAAGTTTCCAACCATCATTTTAAAAGTTACAACAATAGTAAACAGAGTCTTAAGGTTCAAATCTTAATGTGTGTGTGTTTTTTTTGGTTGAAATGCATGCGGATTAATTTAGGTTAATATTATTGGCTATTTTAATAGGGCAAAATGGATTGACAACGAGTGGAACCAATACAATAATTTTATTACCAAAGTAAATTTAATTAGTTTTGTGCATCAGACATGTACTCTCTTTCTTTAACATCAAGGTTTAGTTCACCATTTTTGCAATTATTGTATTAAAATATAATAATATTATTTAATTTTCTAAAGTTTAGATATCATGCAAATTCAAAATAAATTCATCAGGACAACTCTAACATAACACTTGGAGTGACTAGAAACCTTAGTTAATCCCCATATAAATAAGAAGAGTCTCACTCATCCAATATTTGTATGCAACTTCTATATTTAGAAGCATTAGTACGTCTCAATTTTTGTTCCAAAATGAAAGTTAGAATGACAGGAGAATCCCATATTGGAAATATGAAAAAAATCACTATTTTATAAGATATATAAATAATAATTACTTCTTGACAATGAAATGGAACCCATATATATATGGCCAATTAATGTGAATTAAGTATAAAATTATAAAAATATGACTCCTTCAAAGATTATAATTATTTGAAAAAAAAAATATATTGACAAAACTATTTATAAAAATCATGCTCAATTTTTATACTTAATACCAATTAGTTTGGTTAAAAAGAAATACTAATTGAAATCCGACCCAAAATAGACATCCATCGCATTTCGATTCACATTTGTAAAAGTTAATAATACATCTAAGTATCATGAAAAAATATGAGCATAGATTTATTATATGATATATCAATTCTCATGGAAAAAGAAAATGTCAACTTCCCAGCTAGACATGAGTGTGACTTGTTCACGTAGGGTGGTACAAATTTTTCTTAAGAAAATATATTACATTTTTAAAGTCAAAAGCAACCATACTTAGAATTACGCCCATATGATTGTGACCCCCCTTTTTTTTATGTCTTAAAAAACATTAATTTAAGTTACTTTATTTTTCAATATTTTTCTCTTTATTTGCCTCGAAACCCCCTTGAGAGAGATAGAGAGATATGACTATGTCATCATCATTTAATAAAATAAATATTTGTATCATCTTCACGAATAATGATCACACAAGTTATTAAAAAAAAAAAGTTATTTACACTGCATACGAAATTTTGAGGAATTAACAATAAAAATTGGTCATACTCTTACCTAAACCCTTAATTTAGTAAATATTTGTTTAGGTGATAATATCAAAGCAAGAGAGATCTATAATAAAATTAAATTACACATAATTGATGTATGTGGCAAAATTTTCTTCTTATTCGCCACTCAGGTTAGTTCTTATCGATTTAAATTTTGAATTGTTTTTTAAATATAGCAAAATATGAGACAAACTATTTACAAATATAGATTTCTTTTACTATATATTAGTGATAGACCAAGATAGACTTCTGTTGCTTAATAATAGTCTATTGCTGATATTTGTGAATAGTTTGATATTTTTTCATATACAATAATTTGCCTTAAATTTTAGCATTATTGTGTTAAAGTTATTTTAAAATCTAGCGTTATTAATTTTATTTTAATTTGCATATAACAATTCTATATATATTGCCCAACCACTTATCTTAATGTTTGATTAGGTTTAGGTATTAAATTGTGTAATTAACCAATTCCAATTAGAGCTTTTGAAATGAATATAAGTCTAATTTAAGAAGTCAAAGATAATGTTTTAGATATGAGAAGAGAAAAGTGGAAATCTACAATTAATTGTGTTTGAACATTAAAACCCCAACCAAATAAATTGTCTAAAAATACGTCTCATTTAAATCTTTTATAAATATATAAATGAAAAAGAGGTTTGAATGGTTTGACCCACGAAAATTCAGAGATTGAAGCCGCCAGAAATATGTTTAAAAGTCAATACTTAACATCAATTTTTGTATAGTGTTCGTGTATCAACAAGTCATAAGTATCAATTAATACTATCACAGTACTTTTTCTTTGTATCAAGAAAAAAGTAATAATAATAATAAATAAATAGTGTTAGGATGAAACAACATCAATATAGAAACTAAAATGGTATTTTAATCTAAAAAAATTAGTGTTAATGATGAAAATGTAGATATTTTAATTTTACGAGGATCATATGTTAAATTTGAGCGTAACTCATTTTGTTAAACACGTTGTCACTTCGAGCAAAATATTAGAGGTTTGAATCTTAATTCCACAGGTGGACAAACTAACAAAACAAATTGTCAATGTGAGGTTAACTCAGTGTAATTTGGATATATTCCTCTTTTGAAGTTGAAGATTCAATCCTCATTTTTACAATTGTTGTATTAAAAAATATAAGACATACATGATAATTGATTATTATTAATGTATACAATAAAAATTCTTGTTATCATTTTATTTTATTTAAAAGTTTAAAACCATTTGCAGTATTCAATTTTTACATATCATAGGCCATGACAATTATATAAGTAGTTTCATAAATAATATCATATATTCCTTTCCATTCTTTCACATTAGTTGTCACATCCAATTTTACTATACTTTAATGGAAAAACTAAAATAAAACTCTTGGATGCTACCATTTTTCGAAAAAATAAAATAAAAATCAAAATTTAAGAATAAAAATGAAAAGTTTTAAAATCGAAATGAAACCATCCTCAAAGTTTATGAATATTTTGTATACTAATCTTATAGAGTGTGTTTGAGATACATTTTCAAGTGTTTAATTTAAAAAATAAGTCATTTTAGAAAAAAAATTAAAATATTTAATAATCACTAAAATAAGTTTTAAACCGTTTTTATTAAAAGAGTAAATAAAGATGAATTTTTTTCAAAACTTTTTATCTAAATTCAATCCAAACTGTCCATATTTATTTATTATTTTTTTTATTTTTGTTATTTTTGTCCATATTTATTTATTTATTTATTATTATTATTATTATTTTTGTGGTTTCCATGAGATGGTATTTCAATTCGGTCCACACGCGGCTGAAAAAGACGGATCACTTGGTGAGATCCACTGGCCCAAATAAATGGGTCTTCACGGGCCCAATAACTCACCGATCGGACAATACCGGTCCAGTAAACGGCCCACAAAAATATGACACCGGTATTATAATATATATAATGTCATTTTAGGCTAAATTATAAAAAATAATCATCAACTTTATAATTTATTTAAAAAATACTTCTGAAATTTTACTAATATCTTTAAACTTTTTAATAAAATTTACAATTTATCTTATCATTAGTTTTGGACAAAAACCGTTAGTAGTTTGTTTTTAAGAAAATACTTCTAAACTTCTAAAATTTCAATAATATAAACACTAAAAAAAGTTTTCAAATACCCTTAACAATAGTATATGGACAAAAACAATTACTAAAAAAAATATCTCTAAATTTTCAAACATTGGATTAGTATCTGTAACATTTAAAAAAAAAAATAGAGATAAAAAATGTTTTTATTGTTAATATATGGACGGAAATCGTTTATCTACACATTATCACCTCCTCTTTCATTTCTTCTATATATCATCTGCGTCAATCTATGCTTAACATTTTCATATGTTTTCTCTCTTTTGTTCCTCTCTTCTTCTTACTCTCTTACTCCCTCTCTTCTATTTCTCAATCTCTAAAACTACATCATTCAATTAAGGTATTCATGATAGTAAGAAGAAAGAGAATATAATGGAATCATTAATAGATCCTAAGAGACTTAAATGTTTTTAAAATGTTGTATTTAGCAGTTGAATGTTAATATGTCATTTCAATCTAATACACAAAAGTAGAGACATGTTGAGAATTTGAGTCATAAATTTGAGGACAACCAATAGGGAAAAGAAAGAAAATATGTGCATTACCAAATTTGTAGAGATGAAGACTTTATTGATTATTTTTGCAATTAAAATTAGTCTATTTGTTGTGGAGACCTTGTGCTCAATAATGGTGTATTTGAAATGCATTTTTAAGTGTTTAATTTAAAAAATAAGTCATTTTGGAAAATTTTGGAGTGTTTGGCAAGCACTCAAAATAGATTTTGAGGTGTATTTTAAATAATTTTTATCAAAAGAGTTTGAATAAAAAAGAGTTTTTTTTGAAAAACATTGTTTTTTCAAGTCATTCCAATGAGTCCTGGATTGGTCTCCAGTCTCAATGATTGAAGATGATATTCATCATTTTGTCAAGTTTTGAGGGGATTTTATGTTATTGGATTGTATGATTTATGTTGAAGTTTTGGGCCATATTTTGTTATTGAGAAAGTTGGTGTAAGAATTGAACAAAGTGAAAAAAAAAAAAAAAAAAAAACTTAATATTTTATAAAAAAAAAAAAAAAAAAAGAAAAAAAAAAAAAAAAAAAAACTTAATATTTTATAAAAAAAAAAAAAAAAAAAGAAAAAAAAAAAAAAAAAAAAACTTAATATTTTATAAAAAAAAAAAAAAAAAAAGAAAAAAAAAAAAAAAAAAAAACTTAATATTTTATAAAAAAAAAAAAAAAAAAAGAAAAAAAAAAAAAAAAAAAAACTTAATATTTTATAAAAAAAAAAAAAAAAAAAGAAAAAAAAAAAAAAAAAAAAACTTAATATTTTATAAAAAAAAAAAAAAAAAAAGAAAAAAAAAAAAAAAAAAAAACTTAATATTTTATAAAAAAAAAAAAAAAAAAAGAAAAAAAAAAAAAAAAAAAAACTTAATATTTTATAAAAAAAAAAAAAAAAAAAGAAAAAAAAAAAAAAAAAAAAACTTAATATTTTATAAAAAAAAAAAAAAAAAAAGAAAAAAAAAAAAAAAAAAAAACTTAATATTTTATAAAAAAAAAAAAAAAAAAAGAAAAAAAAAAAAAAAAAAAAACTTAATATTTTATAAAAAAAAAAAAAAAAAAAGAAAAAAAAAAAAAAAAAAGAGAAAAGGGAGTATATAAGAAAAAAATTGACTATACTATTGATGTGAACCTTATATATATATATTTTTTTAAAAGTTAAGAATACTAATACAACTTTTGAAAGTTCAAAAGTATTTTTCAAATGAGGTTTTGACAATTTATGTCCATATTTTAACCTTTTTTCTTTTTTAAAATTTAAAGATATTATTGATTTTTTTAAAAAGTTTAAGAGTATTTTCGAAACAAAATAGTAACGGTTTCCATCCAAAACTAACGATAACGATATTTTTATTTTTATTTTTTTAACATTTTCTTACAATTTAAGGACATCATTAAAACTTTTAAAAGTTCAAAAGTGTTTTCAATAATTTAGCCTTCATGTTAAAATTAAATATTTACAATAAAACTAAAATATTTGAAATAATTTTAAAATTGATGTCCATTTCACTATCTCACATTCCTATTTTAAAAGGAAAAGTACCTTTATGTCGTTGCCAAAATAAAAATGACTTTTTAGTGCTTATAAAACTAATCCAAGGGTCACAAAACGCAGGTTGTTTGTAAGGATGACCTCTTCTAAGAGACACGAATCAAAAGTGGCTTTGGGTTTAAAAACGTTTGAAAAATGACTTTATGCTAATGTTAGCCAAATGTGAAAGTACCGTTTTATCCCTAGAACGCGCACTATCACGAATTCTTGTTTATTTCTCTTGCTCCTCGTTTCTTCACCTCGCTTCTCCTTCTTGTTCCTCACCGACATAGCATCAGACAATTTTTCATTGATTTTTCCCTTTGTTCAAACTCTCACTCTTTGGTTTTGATCTTGCTTCTTCCTTTCACATTTTTAGTTTGGTTCTAATATTTGATTCAAAAGTAGAGAAGAAGAAGAAGAAAAGAAGAAGGAAAAAAAAAAAAAAAAGAGAAGAAGAAGAAACAGGCCAAAGAACTTGAAAAAAATTGCTAGAAAATGAAGAAGAAGGAAGAAGAGTCCATTAGGAGTTAAAGTGGCAATTTTACAAGTGGATGATGTAAGCAAAAAGCCATTTTTATTTGTTCTCAAAACTTGGGTCAAATTTCATTTGGGCCTTTTATTTTGGGTCATCCATCCCATTTTTCTCACAAAACACATGAGATTTTTATTTCGTTTTTTTAGGGATATTTGTAGCATTGACCTCTTATCGATGATATGTCTTAATAAGTTATGTTCAACTTAGATTATATTCAAGTCAACAAAAAAAAAAACATAATATTTTCTTATAAAAAGCATATTTGAATACCTACGGCCACAAAAACGTGAAATGTTTTTTCTTTTGATTCAATCGTGGAGGTGAGGGATTCCTACCATAAATTTCATACTTGATGACACATATCTCTATTGGGTTGGATGTCCTAAAACTTGTAGTTTGTAAATAGTAATCTAATATTATTTTTTCAATAAAGTTGTTGTTGATGGTTATTCAATAAAGTTATTGTTGAATTAAGATTTCATAATCCTAAATCCAATAAACTAAGAACCTCTGGTAGTATGATTACTTGAAATTTATGTGGAGACATAAAAGTGGATCAAGTTTGAGTAAATAGCCAAAATGGTCTATAGTTGTAAAGACTCGACTAACAACTATCTAATCGGACCATTACTCAGTGCATGCAACAATTCGAAGAAACAACACTATGTAGAATGGTAAAGAAGAACCCATGTTTTTCATGAAAATTTCTAGCCAAACAATAAAAGAAGCTTCATAGATGAAAATCAGCATAAACAAATAAGGAAAAGAATCTCAAAACAAAATTAGACAGTTGGACAAAATTTCATAAAAGAAAACATGCAAAACTAAGCGGAAGCTGCTACGGGTCCCATGATGCCATCAAGGATTCTTCCTGTCATTCACCGACATATTCCTTCATTTACCTGAAAAATACATAAGAGGAAATGATGAGTAATTTTATTACTTAGTAAGTAACCCCACTACCGGGGTCGGGCTTGGCACCTATACCCAATAAGTGCGCCAAACATATGGGACCTGCACATCTATCACATGTCATACATCTATAAGGGAATGGTTAGACCCGCCCCACCATTGGTTATGGATGCCTACAAACCTCTAATGAGTCCCGAAGGAGACTCTTACCTTTAGTGATCCTGTAGGAACATAAACTTCTAGTGTACCCGAAGGAACACAACCTCTGGTGAACCCGAAAGAACACAACCTCTAGTGAATATGAAGGAACACAACCTCTAGTGAACCCGAAAGAACACGACCTCTAGTGAATACGAAGGAACACAACCTCTAGTGAACCCGAAAGAACACAACCTCTAGTGAATACGAAGGAACACAACCTCTAGTGAACCCGAATGATCACATCCTCTAGTGAACCCGAAGGAACACAACCTCCTGTGGATACCCAACCAACGTAGGAGAGTCACCACTACTCATCGTACATGATCATAAAGTTCACAATCATTCCATCACATGGATTCATAGACTAACAGTAAGGTTCATAAACGTTTAACAGCATAGGTTTATACATTAACAGGCACATACAACTTTAAAACATGGAAATCACATACAGGCATAGTATCTCATAAGTGGCTCTAGAAACCTACTACATCATGGCAACTATACATATGGCCCGAAGGCGGTTCAGGTAGTAAGATTACTTACCTTGAGCCTAGGTCCAAATCGCTAAACGCACCGTAATTTCTTGCAAAAATTCCTGAATAAAACTGGAAGCAAAATTCCTAGCTTGAGTTAATCACTGACCTACCCCATAAACGAAACCAAATTTAATTTAAGAGAATCCTTACCCAAAGGATGGTTTAACACGAAGTTGCCGCATCTGCTTCTAATTCTCCAATTCGTGCAACAGTCTACACACTCTAAGAGAATACACTTAGAATTTCTAAACCCACATGAGTAGTCAAAGTTAAACACCAACGCCTTACCCCAAAGACCACGATCTCAACCATGCCGCAAAGCACCACCAACAAAGAGACGACGCAAGCAAACCACCACGGATGGAAGGGCAGACCCACGGCGGCGGCAAGACTCACGACGACGGCAAGACCCAAGGTGACGTCGTCTGTCGAAGAAGGACGGCGGTGAGCGCGAGCCGGCGGATGAAACACACGGGGCGGCGAGGACGCCGGCGACGTGCGGACGCAAAAGAAGAAGAAGAAGAAGAAGTCAGAGAGGCAGCAGCGTGCGGACGCAGAAGAAGAACGGAGGAGAAAGAGAAAGAGAACGGGGGAGAGAGAAGGAGAAAATAATTTTCTTTTCTTTTTCTTTTTCTTTTAATCTGCACGCAAAACGAGAAAGATTTATTTATAATGATCCCTAATCCCTCTTTCCATTAGTTTCACCTTTCCTTTTCCCTAACAAAAATAAAATCTCCTTTATTTTATTTTATTTTGTTATTATTTATTTACTTTTTTTTTTCTCCAAAGACAAATTATCTCTTGCCAAATTCCAAAAATTTCCTTAAATCCATATAAATCTCACCAACCACTACAATTACCAAATTTACAACTTAATTCCTTAATTTAAGTTAAATTATTTTTACTACTGAAAATTAAATTTCTCCACTTTCAACAAATTACAAATGATGCCAGATGACTTAAATTAACTTAATAGGAGAAGTTACCTCAATGATTTGGGTTGTCACAATAGTATTTGAATAAGGTTGGGCACCTTTAGTAACACTATTGGATGCAACCTACTTTGTATTTGATACAAATGATGTGATCCTGAATCATTTATATAAAAACATTAAAGTAAGGGCATCTTGTGTAATGAGTTTGCATAAGACTAGACTATGAAAAGTTTGTTTTACTTTATAACTCCGTTTACTGTTAAAACTAACTATTTCAAATTCGATGACCTAGGTAACTCGATCTTAATCCTGAGCTAACTATGAACTTCTGTTTATTCGGATTATCCTTAGATGCAAGGGTGAGAGTAGCCTGACTTCGTTGCTTAATAAGCCTCCCATTTCAGGGATAAGATCAGTTAGATAACTGGGGACATAGGGTGCAAGATGAAATTCGCTCCTACCCGTTTTAGGGATAGTAGATAGGTTGTTACCTCAAGTACTGACTCTAGGTCTTGAACGGGCCCCACCCTCTTACTGGCCCGACAGGGACTCGGTTTGGTAGTTGGACCATAAACCTATTGTTCATTAGAGAATCAGTGAGACTTAAGGAACTAAAAGCACTCACAAGGGTAAAATGATATTCTTGACCTAGCTATGATTACGAACAACTTGTGAAGGATCAACTTACTAATCATGGTTATATCAATTGGACAGAAATATATCTGCAGTGAGGATAGTGCAACTACTGCGCTTTAGTGGAGTGTCCTGGTAGTTAACAAATGTTGGTTAACTAGGTTAAAGAATTTAGTCAATTAATCTCGAATCGTTGGAGCTCATGATCTGTAGGTTCATTAGGTCCCCTTACTAACTTGTTATGGACCAAACCTTAGAACAAGTGTGATGAGTGAATCTGAATCGTTCAAATTCATTTAAGAGAATTAAAGCGTTAAAAGAATTTAACAGTTTATTGTTTAATTTTGAATTTAAAAAAAAGAGAGTAATAGATATTTAAATATGATTTAAATATTAGGATTAGACAAATTGGAGTTTATACTGTAATATATGATATTAAATTTATTAATTAAAATGTTTAATTATATTAATTATTATTTAATTAAATAGTTTAATTAAATTAATAATTAATAATTAATTAATTATATTATTAATTAAATAAATTAATTTATATATAAATTAACGATAATGGATTTTTCCATTTCTCCCATTGCAAAAGTGGGACTCCCACTTTTGGTGTCATCTTTACAAGAAGCCATCAATTTCATCTTTAATCATTTCAAATTAAATGTCAATTGAAGATTAATTTGAATTTGCATGGGTTTAGCTATAAATAGGAGATGTTTAATTAAGAAAAACTTTCTTGGATGCTTGAGGATTTGCTGAATTATTGCAATTGTTCAAGTTTTCTTCTATCTCTCAAAATTCTCAAATTTCCCTTCAATTCTTCGTACAACACAAATTGATCCCACAGTCAAGTTCTAAGACCAGAGAATAGCAAGGAAGACATTTGTCGTGGTCTACATCTTGTTCATGATCTGATTAAAGGTTAATTTGGAAGAGTTTGTTTGTGGTGGTCTACATCCTGTTCATGATCTGATTGAAGGTTAATTTGGAAGAGTTTGGTGCTACAAAAGGTGGTATTTCAACTCTCTGTTTTTAACTTGAATTTCAGCATGTTTTTCCTTCCAAATTAAAACAAATTAGAGTGTTTTAGATCAAATTGCTTCCACTTGCATGATTTAAACTCTTTCAATCTCAATCAGTTGAACAATGCTTAAGTTGATAAAAACATGGAAAAAAAAAATTTATATTTAGAAAAAGGGCATTTGAATATTGTTTGGTAACAAAAAGAAAGAAAAATATTTAATTAACATGAATTTGTAGTTTAAAAGTTTACAGATTTATAAAACTTCTCAAATTATAAGAACCATAAAGTATGTTTTAGAAGTTGGTTTATATTTAAATATGGAAGTTGGTCAACCCCACTGTGAACCAAGAATCACAAAACTGAGTTTTTTGGGAAATTTTTGGAATTTGGATTACCTCAATTTAAACTGCATTTTTCCAAAGAAAAAAAATACAATAATAAATTGCATTGGTTGGTGGTAGATTCAAAATTAAATTCTAATTTAAATAATTGTTTTAAATATATCTATATTGTATTTATAAATCATAAAACTAGTGGTAGCTAGTTACTAAATATTAGATTGACTATAAAATATTACTAATTCATTTTTGAAATTTTTTATATTAAATTTTTTGGATGATTATTATTTTATAATATTATATAATATATAATACATCACACTATACATTTATTATTATTATTTTTTATAAATGAATTGGTTTTATAACACGGAAACTTTCTAATGGTCTTCACCTTTATTTAATATATTTCTGTATTTTAAAATCTAAAATTCAAAGTTTAAATACATTGAAAACATAAAAATGTTATTTTCAGAATTTGCACTATTTGGATCACATAATTCGAAAATAGCTTTCAGAAACAAAATTTAGTTTGTATATCAAACACATATTTATTGAACTCGGTGACTCTGAAAACATAAAATAGAATTGGAATTCCCAACCAAACAAGCCTAAGATTGCATTTTGAATTATTTAGGTTGATTTAGATAATGCAACTTTTTCTCCATATCCAATTAATTCCTTTGTACATGACATAAGTATCTATGCATACAACATATTTCTCCTTTAATTTATTTAATTTCATTATTTCTTAAGGGGAGTTTGGCCCCCAACTTTAAGGAGGTGGAGTGGGCTATTATAACCTACTCTATGTTTGGCGCTCCAATTCTAATAGCCGGTGTTCAACTATTATAATCTATAATTAACTACAATACTACTAATTCAAATACTCCTGGTTATAATATTTACTATTTCCTACTCATCCTCTTTTTTTTTTTTTTTTGTTTTATTATTTCCTACCCAAACTAAAATATTGTTTGTACCCCAAACACAAACTATTACAATCTAGACTAAAATAAGCATCCCGAACAAAAATTATTATAATCTATAATTAACTACAATACTACTAATTCAAATTCTCCTGGTTATAATATTTTCTATTTTCTTCTCATCCCCTTTTTTTTTTTTTTTTGTTTTATTATTTCCTACCCAAACTAAAATATTGTTTGTACCCCAAACACAAACTATTACAATCTAGACTAAAATATGCATCCCGAACAAAAATTATTATAAGCTATAAACTATTATAATCCATTGACTATAATACCATTGGTTATATTAACTAACTCAATCTCCCAAACACCTCTTAAATAATTTTTTTTTTCCCTCCAACAACTTTGAGTCTATAAGTTAGCATGCCATTATGGGATAACCATGCTAACATGAATAGGAATGGATTATTTAAAGTGTATTACATGCAAGATGTGTTGAGATTATTAATGAGCGAATAAGATTATGGCGTGTATGAAAGTGCATATTAATTATCATTAAGCTAAGTTCACTTTAACAAGAATAATTACTATTTTATTTGATAAAACAATTACGAACTAATAATTACCATGGAACTAAACCTATCTCAATCAAATTTGTTGTTTTAGTACAACAGTTACAAATAGAGGATTGAACTTTTTCCTTTATTGCTCAAAACTTATAATTTTTTTTTGTGAAGGTAAAGTAGAAAAATAAATAATAATAAAGAAGTACGTTTGTTTTTTAAAAAATGAAAATATTATACATAAATGAGAATATGAGATTGGCATCATCATAAGCAATGAACAGAAAATACACAACAGATTGCTTCAAAAGCAAATCTTTTTGGGTTTTATTTGTCAAAATGCACCGACGGCCGCAACCAACTTGAGATCTACTTTCCTTAAAAATAAATAAAATAATAATAATAAAAAAAAATTCAATTTAATTTACAACCTGAACTTTAGAAATTATATCTATTTAAATCATTAAACTAAAGGTGGTATTAGTTTAAACTTCAAATTTTTATTAGTGTATCAATTAATACACTCTTTCAGACTTAGTTTGAAATATATAGTATAAAACATATAATTAATTGTTTCAATTAAATTTATAGATTCTTATAAGTAAATCAATATTAAGATATTATGTTTGAAAATCATTTATGCATTCAACACATGTTTAGAGTTTTTTAAAATGTTAGATTAATAAAATAGATGATTATAATTTATACATAGACAAATTTTAAAAGAAAAAAAATTAATTGAGAGTCTCAATTAATTTATTTATAAAAGTTAGAAAGTTTAATTGATAAAATTACAAAAAGATTATGTTAATGGATCACTTATAAAAGTCTAAGATTTAAGTGGTAGGACTTAATTTTTTTTTTTTTTCAAAATTGTTAACATTTTAATGCATACCTTCAAAATTATAGTATTCTTCTATTAAACGAGCTAGGATAGAATAAGGAAAGGAAAGAACACGAATAAACTAATTATATTCTTCAAATGATTGGAATAATTAAAATAAAGAGATTATTAAAATATAAACCTTGAGTTTCTAGTAGTATATCCATTAAAACGAAAGGTGAGTGTGGATTATTATAGAAAAAATGAAACAAAAATCAAAATTTTGTAGAGTTATGAATGAGGTCCATCATCATTTTAGGTTAAAAAATTAACACTACTAAATATTGCAACAGTTTTATAATTAAAGATTTGTTCTATTTTACTCTCGATTTTAGTCTCAATATATTTACTAAATCTTTAAGAATTATTATTTGTTAGACTAGCTTTAAGATTTTTTTTTTTTTTTTTTTTTTT
>QLSR01000429.1:256193-277735 GCA_031780015.1 Citrullus colocynthis | reverse complement strand
AAAAAAAAAAAAAAAAGCATATATTTACTTACAATTAGCAATATAGAACTACTTCAACGCCTCCTCTGTTTATTTATTTATTTTTATTTTATGGTAAACGGAGATCCCAACTACATTATGTATAGTCCCTTCAAATTAAAACTAAAATTTCATACTCACATTAAATTACGCAAGCCCCATTTTAATATCTTCAATAAATCCAAAATAAACTTGTTATTATTTACTTTTTAAAACAAATTGTTATTATTTAATATATATTACTAAATCATTATTTTCCTAGTTTATCCTTACAGCCGGCAACTAACCCCATTTAAAAAAAATAAAAATTAGAACTCAAAATAATAATAACAAAAATAAATAAAAAGGTATCAAACAATAAATAAAATAAAAAGATCTAAATATTAGGTAATTATTAAGAATATTATAATGAGGTATAATGTATGTCATGCTTAGTGTCCAAAGACTAAGTGTCACTTCTCCATTACCCTATGTGTCTTATACTCCATTACCTCACGTGTTTTATACTTAGATATCACAGAGTGTCCATGTATTCCCTACACTTAGATAGCATGAGTGTCCATGTAATTCCTATTTTTAATTTTCATAAATTTCATTTTTCTTTTCCTTTTCTTATTTATTTATCTTAATATTATAATTTTTCATTATTCATATTCTCATTTTTTGTCATTTTGCTTCTCAAATTTACAATACCTTATCTGCATGAGCTCAGGTTGTTTTTCAAAAAAGCAACAAAAAACAATAGTTATTCTTCCTAAGGGTCGTTATTCATAAAGCTTGTTATGTTATTCATAAAGCTCGTTATGAATTGATGCATAAAGCTCATTATGAATTGGTGCATATTATAAGGCTCAAAGATTTCAAAACAATCGGAAAAAAGTATCAGAAAAAAAGCAAATTGATGCATATAAGGCTCCAAGATTTCAAAACAATTGGAAAACAAGCATTAGTAAGAAAAAAGCAACAAAAAACCGTTATTCTCGTTATGAATCTCCAAGATTTCAAATTAATAAGTGATTACAACTTCGCATTATTAAAAATCAGTGAAAATTATTGATGGAAATATATTGGAGAAGACAATTTCTACTTTCATGTCTCAAATATGCTCCTGCAGCAAGAAAAATTTTAAACCGTATTCTGAACGTAAGAAAGATTTTACATCGTATTTGAAACTAATTTCATATTTTCCCGTGCCAAACAAAATAACGAGTCGTGCTGAACCAATTTCATATCTTTTCATAGCCCAAACAAAATAACGAGCCATGGATAAAAAGTTAAGAATCTCGAAACAACACCATTCCCACAAAGGAGGAAGTAATATTTAAATTATATCTTATATGATCTTCGAATATTTTTCACACGATGAAAAATAACCCGCAACCTAGCATCTGAGGAACTCGGCAGTTTTTATTTATTTGTTTTTTTTTTTTTTAATTTATATCAAAATATCTGAGAGTTTGTTAAAAGAAACAAAAGATCTGAAGTCTTAAGAATTAAAATAACCATTTATAATTAAATAAAAGACGGTTTACTATATGAGATTCTAATAGCAAGATCTTAAAAATAAAATATACGGTAGTTTCTTTTTTGACAATAAAAATATATGATAGTTAGAATCTCCAAATTCAAAAAGATATTCATGAAGTCATTTTCATAGGATATAATTAATATATTTGTTAATAATCAATTAATTCAACAATAATTAAAAGTGGAATTTGAACCTCTTTTCTTGGTAAATTTTCAAAAAGATTGATACCCATCAAAACTAGACTATTATTATTATTATTATTATTATTATTATTATTATTATTATTATTATTATTATTATTTAAAGCAAACTAGATATTATTTGATAAGAGATAATAAGTTCCCTAAATTACAAGAGAGTGCTGTTAATTGATGAGGTAAGACACTAAATTCCTTAAATTATAAGAATAAAAAATGGTGTTAAAGAGAATCAATCAAGATTCGTGACTAAACATTATATAATTTTGTATACAACGAACGTGAGATTTAGAGAATTTCAATTTTTTTAGACTCAGGTGAGTTGTCATAGCAAGTTAGTCGAATGAACATTACCTTCTACAAACATTCTCAACCATATAAAAAATACAAAGATAAAAAGGAATTAAAACTTATTTTCATTCAAATAAAATGATATATATCAATTATCAGTTATACTCATATTGATATCATTTTTTTTTCTTTTTAAAAAAAGAATATTGAAGTCGAATAATATAAAGGTATTAAAAGAAAGAATAATATAAATATAGTTTAAATATTATTTTGGTGAGATACCTTCGGTTTTGATTCATTTTGATCTACATAGTTTTAAAATGTTCATTTTAGTCTTTATACTTCTAACTTTGGTTTATTTTAGTTCTTATACTTTAGAAAATTTACCATTTTAGTCCCTTTCATTTTCATTTTCAAGGAATCAAAATAGTCATTTATTGAAAGTTCAATGACTAGAATTATGGGCAGATCTATTGAGGGGCTTGAGGCACGTGCCCCATTAAATCATGACATTTTACGTTTATGTATATAGTTTTTTTTTTTTATCAAATATATAAAAGATTATATATATATTTGTTTCAATGAAAACCAAAACAAGCGTGTTTCCTTAGTGGCTAGAAACACTTTACCTTTTATCAGATATAGCAAAATCTATTAATGAAAAACTTTATCATTGATAGACTTATTATTGATAGATTTGAAAGAAAAATCTAAATTTTGCTATATTGTGCCCCCTCATTTGAAGTTTTGCTTTGTGACTAAAATGAACCAAGGCAATGATTAAAATGAACAATTTTAAAGTAGAGGGTGCAAAATAAACTATAATTAAAAGCGACGAAACCAAAATGAAGAGCGATAAAGAACAAAATGAGGCATTTAAGATAGTTTGGTGACAACCGAGAAGGCAAGTGTGACGGCTGATAATTAGGACAGATGTCTCTTTGTGAATGGAGGTAGCACGGTGTAAGCGTACCTCGTTAGGTGAGGACCTGAGGGCAAAACATCGTCCACATGGTGCACGTTAGCCTATCAAGGAATTTCCTTTCATTAAAAAAAAGAAAAAAATTCCTTTTCTTTTTCGTTTGGAAATTAAAATTTACATTTGTAAAAAATAAATATGGGATGAATATTCAGCCGCTGGATCACTTCCATATCAACAAACAAAATTTAAATTGAATGCCCAAATTTGATTAATTTGGTGTTGTGATCCCAGATTATTCTCGATTTCAAAAACCTAGATTCATTCATTCATTCCCTCCTCTATCTATCTGTTTTCCAATCTTTCCCGGAAAACAATTCCTCTCTTTCTTCGTTTATTCTCAAGCCACATCGCCTTAGATATAGGGGATTTGATCTTGCTCTGCCCATACTCAGTTTCTATTCCTTTTTGGTTAGAACTAGTATTGGTGTTGTGAAGTCTCAACTGCATTTGGGTTTTACAGAGACTTGCGTAATTTTGGAGAACCCAGAGAGTCTGGGCTTAATTTTTCTGAGGTGGGTATTGAAATCTTTGAGCTTTGAAGCAGAAATCAGAGACGTTTTCTTTGGTGGGTGTGTTGGGAGAGAGATTATTGGGGGTTATGAGAAGAGCGCATGTTAGTTTGGAGGAACAATGACTGGAGGGTCATTGGGACTTCGCTCAGGGAGTTACGGGGCATTGGATAAACAGTTGAATAGCGTAGTTTCGCCGATCCATACAGCACGTAAGCCCTCCAAAATGATGAAGGAGAAGGATTATTTGTTTCCTTGGATCTGCAAGTTCGTCGGTAGAAAGAAGGTTGGGATGCTGCTTCTCTGTGTTGTTTCTGCTGCGGTTTTCCTCTGGGTACTCTACGTCGGCAAAGGTTTGAGTCTCGAACAATCCCTTGTCTTTAGTCGTTAGCTGCCGCTGGAATATCTTGGAATTTCAGATTGTTTTAAGAAATAAAATTGGTTGTGTTTTTGTGTTTAGCTGAGAATTTGGATGTTGAAGATTTTTTTGTTTTGGCATTTATCAAATTTATATGAACTCTTTACTTTTGTTATGCTTATGAATGTGGGATGAAATCAGTGCATATAGCCACTCCGTTTGTGATGATCTTGTTGAATAATATTTGAGCTACATTGCTTTCTACTTTTTTTCTAATAATAGCATTCGACTTAGTTCACATTTGTGGTAGATTTATGATTCAGATGGTTCAAATCACCAATCCCAGTTTCTTCTTCCTACCTGATCAAATGTTAGTAGATTGATGCTAATTGCTGACCTTTCAAGATTTTGTTGTTCCTGCATATTCTTTTACACTATTTACTCTTACCTACTGCTGTACTTTCAAGATTTATCCATCCTTTTCTCTTTGTGTGTGTTTGCACGAGGTAGTCATATGTTTAAATTTGATCATGAATCTCCAGGTGAGGATGCTCAAGAAGGACAGCATATCCAACGCGTCAGTATTAACAATAGCATAATTATGAGTTTCAGGGAATCTTCAGCTGAAGATATTATGGATAATAGTAGTAATTCTTTGGGAAAGGGAATAGAGACATCTTCATTGGCATCACCTCCGCCTCCTCCACCAGCACTTTTCCTGGGTTACACTCTTCCACCAGGACACCCATGTAAGACTTTTGCACTTCCTCCCCCACCTGCAGATAAAAAGAGAACTGGTCCTAGGCGTAAGTTTTGTTCCCTTCTAACAGATTTATACTCTTGCACTGTTGCAATATTCAGTATCAATTTCCATTGCTGTGTAATGTTGACTATATAGTATTTGGGCACTGATGGATTCTGAAGATACTTGCACCTTACTAAGAAGTTCTCTTTTTTATGCTTCAGCATGTCCAGTGTGTTACCTTCCCGTGGAAGAAGCTGTTTCCTTGATGCCAAATGCCTCATCAGATTCCCCCGTTCTTAAGAAATTGGATTACATTTATGAGGAAAATTTAAGAAGAGAGACAGAGTTTGGAGGTTCAGACTTTGGTGGATATCCTACTTTAGCCCAGAGGACAGATTCTTTTGACATAAGGGAGTCCATGAGGGTGCATTGTGGGTTAGTTTTTTTCTCTCCATCCTTCTTCTTTCATGTTTACTTCAACAATTTTCTCTTGCCTATTGTCTACATGGTGTGGCTTGCCCATACGATATTTTAGGAATAAAACATCTTACATATATATCCCGTTCTCTTATGGTTATCTGTTCTTTCAATGTAATGATGATAAATATTATATCTCCTACATTTTACTTTTATGTTGGATTTATGTATGCTTGTTCATAGGTTTGTTGGAGGAATCAAACCTGGTCGCAACACAGGTTTTGATATCAATGATGACGACCTTCGTGATATGGAGCAGTGTCGTGGTGTGGTGGTTGCCTCTGCAATATTTGGTACGATTTTTGCAATTTTGTTTCTAACTATGAACATATATCATTTGTTTCTCATCAAAGTACTTATTCTTCAGGAAATTTTGATGTTATAAATCAGCCAAAGAACATTAGTGAATACGCCAAGAACACTGTTTGCTTCTTCATGTTTATTGATGAAGAGACAGAAGCATCGTTAAAGGAAACTGGTACCCTGGAAAGCAGCAAGAAAATTGGGTTGTGGAGAATCACTGTGGTCCATAACTTACCTTACAAAGACGCAAGACGTACTGGAAAAGTAAACTTCTAAATTTTAGTCAACACATTTCAATTTCTATGAAACTAAGCACAGCCAGATGATCTATGTCTTCATAGTAGCTCCCTGGGGTCCTTCCTTCTTGATCTTGTTTGAATTTCAGTTTAAATGGATGCTTTTTTAAGAATTAAGGATATGATGCTCACCTTTTTTTCCCCCTCTTCTTTTTGGCAGTTGCTTATATTCGATAACCTTCTCCCTTTTTCATCTGCTTGAGCAGAAAGACATTTCTATCTGGTCACTACTCTTAGTTTCATTATTCACAATGTATCATCACTTTGTGCCTAAAACTGGATCCTAAGATGAAGGAAATATGCCTTAAACATATCACTTTTGTCCTGTGTTCTTACTGTTGCAGATTCCAAAACTTCTGGTGCACAGAATGTTCCCTAATGCTCGATATTCTCTTTGGATTGATGGCAAACTTGAGCTTGTTGTGGACCCATATCAAATTCTTGAAAGGTACATATGATTATTTGTCAACATTACAAAATTCATTGAAGGGTTCTTTTCTCAGAATACTGCATTGAACTTTGTGATGACTGTACTCCTAGTTTTCTACCATCTTCATTCCTTCTTTTGAGCCATTAAAATGGATCCAAATTTCTGCTATGATACTCTTATGCTATAATACTCTTACTGCCAATTTACCACTCTCGAGATAGTTATTAGTCATGCAATATATTATGCTGACTAAATCTTGCTCAATATCTTGGTGCTCTTATTTGCCCGAATGAGCATTAGATTACCTTGATCTTTGACTATTTATGTTTAAATGTCTTCTTGCCTCTCTTTGTGACTGTAACTGAACGATTGTATTGATGGAAAGGCCTAGAGCCACTCTATGATCTTTTCTACAAGAAATGATAGTGGAAGACCTGAGCTTCCCTACTCTGAAGTTCCTTCAGTTTAATGTGTTACATTCAGTTTCCTGTTATAATCTTTTCATTATTTCTAATACTTAGGAAGCAAAAAACTAATGCTGGAAGTCAGTCTCACAAGCAGCTGTAGTCTGACCAATGCTATAAATCTTCATTGATATAGTAATAATAATAACTACAACAGCAAATGTCTAATTTACATATTGCACTGTAAATTTCTAATAGTTGGAAAGTCTCAGTCTCACACTACCTCTGCAATATAACCCCTGAATCGTCCCCTATTTCAGGTTCTTGTGGAGAAAAAATGCTACATTTGCAATTTCTAGACACTACAAACGCTTTGATGTGTTTATGGAAGCTGATGCAAATAAAGCTGCCGGAAAGTATGATAATGCTTCTATCGACTTTCAGATTGACTTTTATGTAAAGGAAGGTTTGACTCCTTATTCCGAAGCCAAGCTTCCCATTACAAGTGGTATGTTAACCCCACACTCTCTGTGAAAGAAATAAGTTAAGCCAGGGTCATAAGGTTGTCTGTTTTGGATTGTCTGCAGATGTTCCAGAGGGATGTGTGATACTTAGAGAGCATGTACCTATTAGCAATTTGCTCAGTTGCCTCTGGTTCAATGAAGTTGATCGTTTTACATCACGAGATCAAATTAGTTTTTCTATTGTGAGGGACAAAATAAGGGCCAAAACAAATTGGACAATCAATATGTTCTTGGACTGTGAAAGGCGCAATTTCGTGATTCAGGTAGCTTTTTTATATTGCATTTATGTTTGCTTGTAGTAGAAATCTATCATTGATATTTTACTATAATTTTGTGTACAGCACTGCCATTTCTATTACTTTTATAGTTTCATTAAATCAAGGTGCACCATATATTCAGATTTTTCCAAGAAACATAACTGTACCCATTCAACTTTCGATACATTTCAAACAATAGTAACAAAAATTGTTGATTATAATGCTAAAATGTAGCCATTACTATTTATAATTCTTTTTCTGTTCTTTATCTTTCAGTCTTCTGATTGATTTATGGAGCCTTCAAAATTAGTGATTGGGAAAACCACATCTTGTATGAAAGATTCAAGTCTTTTCCTCCTGCTTGAAGAGAATTTTAAACCTTATGAAATTTTGAATAAAGTATTCTGAGAATGTTAAGCTGTTAATCAAGTTGTGGAAGTCGAGACCATTTTGTCTTCAAGTTTTAACTGCACGTCCTACCTCCATGACATTACTGAACTTTTAAGTTTCTGTTTTGTACCTTATACTACTCTTTGGCCTGCAGAAATATCATAGAGATGTACTCGAACAGAAGGCTTATTCTGTTCCCATGGCTGTCCATCCCCCACCACTTCCACCTTCTCTACCATCTATACTTAATCCAGTGAATGACTCATCGTCAGAAAGAGTTTCAAATTTACCAAGGAAGGCTTCCCCAAGGCGTAATCGAGAGAGGAGGTCTAGGCGTCATCGTAAAGTCGCCACAGGTACAAAGGACAATGATTTGAGCTGAAGTTTTGTTCAGAAGAGTTATTTTTATGCTTTTTAAAACAACCCCATTTAATATATATATACACACATATATATATATACTGGGGCTAGGATGGTTGTGCAAGATGAGTGCTCTAATTCTATATCTACATAGTTCATTTTCTCATTCTTTCTTCTTCTATTGGACTTTCCATTCATTTGTCATGTATATAGAGCAGACCAAACTATATCTAATAATAATTGTTTTATGGGTTGCTCCAAAATTCTACTGATATTTCACAGCCCATCCCAGCCCTTCTTATTAGTTCCTTTCTTTATTATTGTAACAATTGAGCAGAAGCTTCTTTGATGGTGAAGCTTTGCAATTTTAGGCCTTTCAGACTTCTTGACTGAGAATTGCTGATATTTAGAGTAATTAGTTCAAAATATCAGTTAATATAATATACACATCAGTTTTGCCATTTAAGATAATTTCCTTTATTATTATTATTATTGTTGTTATTATTATTATTATTTTGTTGACAAATGGGGAAGTTTCAAATTCAACGCCCAATTGGCTCTTTCATTGAGAAGAAAAAGGAAAGAATTGGCTGTTGAGCTAATATAATATACACATCAGTTTTGCCATTTAAGATAATTTCTTTTATTATTATTATTGTTGTTGTTGTTGTTATTATTATTATTATTTTGTTGACAAATGGGGAAGTTTCAAATTCAACGCCCAATTGGCTCCTTCATTGAGAAGAAAAAGGAAAGAATTGGCTGTTGAGCTGAGTTTCCAAGTTTCCAACTAATTTCCAGCTTTTGTACCTTGAAAGTTTTTATAATAGTAATATAAAAAATGAAAATTAAGAACGTTTGGTTATAAAAGAAACGTTCTTAGAAATCTACATAAGAGTCAATATTGCTTTAAATGTACATATTTTGCTTTAAAATATCATTTATATTGTATGCGATTGAAACTTGTAACTTGTAACTTGTAGGTCAATTCTGGAAGGGAAAATTCAGCTTTGAAATTTCAATTGGACAATTATGAAAAAAAGAAAAAAAAAACCCTTATTCAATTTGAACCTATAATGCAAAATTTCCAGAATATTTGTCAAATATAATGAAATCAAATTTTTTTATTTCTTTTCTTTTTTGAACAATTTTTCTGAAAGAGTCATTTCTTCATTGAAAGTGGCCTTGATACTTTATATGCCAAGTTGATAATGACAAACAACAAAACAAGATTGCCATTTTGGTTTATTAGGAAATGAAAATGTTAGGGAAGAGGACAAATTTAATATTCTTGACTAACTCCATCAAATTTTAGAAATTATTAGTTCATTTGAAAGCGGATAACAAATTTTGCAAAATAATATTTGGTTAACATACCCTCAAATGTGTAATATGTCATTCTCATCATATAGATAAAAATTGAATTAGAATATTTTAACAAAGAATGATAAACTATAATTGGACAATTTGATGGAATGTGACAAAGATAAGTACTGTTCCTATCCTTGATACAGCTAAGTATTTTTCATATTTGAAATGAAAATAGAAGTAAACTAAAATTTGTAGACGATGGGCCTTACAAACACAAGGATTTTTTTTTTATTATTTTTTTTAATTTCATATCCCATGGTGCAACAAAAAATGAAATGACTTAGAGCTTAGGTCTCGTTTGGTAACCATTTTATTTTTAAAAATTAAGCTTATAAACACTAACTTCCACCTCTAAATTTCTTCTTTTGTTGTCTAGTTTTTACCAATAATTTAAAAAACCAAGCCAAGTTTTGAAAACTAAAAAAGTAGCTTTTAAAAACCTGTTTTTGTTTTTGGAATTTGGCTAGAATTCAACCATTGTACTTAAGAAAAATGAACATTGCAATTAGGGTTGGCAACGTTGCCGGGGCTAGTCGGGTGGGGGTCCCTATCCCCACCTTCGATGGAGGAATTTCCCCCATCCCCGTCATCGCTTGCAGGGATTCCCGTTGGGGAAACGGGTCCCCACGAGGGCCTTATTCCTTGCAAGATTTGAGAGAGAGTGAGACTTGTAGAGAGAGCGAGAGCTAGCGAGACTGTGAAAAAGCGAGGCTGAGAGAGAGCGCGATACTGTGAGAGAGAGTGAGGCTAAGAGAGAGAGCAACACTGCGAGAGAGTGATACTGAGAGAGGCGAGGCTAAGAGAGAAAGCGATACTATGAGAGAGAGCGAGACTGAGAGGCGAGGCTGAGAGAGAGTGATACTGTGAGAGAGAGCGAGAATGAGAGAAAACGATACTGTGAGAGAGAGCGAGAGTGAGAGCGAGACGACGAGAGGACGAGAGTGAGTCATTTTATATATATATATAAATCGAGGCGGGGTCGAGGCTGGAGTTGGGCGAGGATGGTCAAACCAGAGATTCCCCACCCCGATTGGGCAGGGGCCCGGCGTGTTTTTTTGCCATCCCTACAATAAATGTGGAAGAAGTAAGTTTAATTTTTAAAAACCCAAAAGAAATAAGTTTAATAGCGAACGGAGGCTAGGAATTCAATATTATCTCAATCAAGGAAGTTTTGACAGTAAACATAGTACCCCAAGAGATTAAGAGAGAAATTTGGCAATGTAGTGGAAGACTACAACAATCTTTAACAATTTGAATGAAATCTTAATTTGTAACGGTATGATCTTTGTAATTTCATATTTGTAACATTTTAATCTTTGAACTTAAATTAATATCAATGTAGTTTTTGTACTTTGCAAATTGTAATGATTTAGTCTCTATTATAAAAAGTTCTATCAAAATTTAATAAAATTTTTTACACATGTATTGATAAGCTAATTAAAAATCAATTATATTTATAAATTTTAAAGACTAAGTGGTTACATAATCAAAATCGACAATTTTAACAAAGGCTTTTTCACAATAGAGACTAAATTGTTACGAATTTGAAAGTATAGAGACTAAATTATTATATATTAACGTTTCAAGACCAATACCTCATTTGGTAGTTATTTGATTTTTTATTTTTAGTTTTCGAAAATTAGGCCTACAAACACCCTTCTTATCTCTAAATTTCTTGTTTGTTATCTAATTTTTGGCAACATTTTCAAAAACTAAGCTAAGTTTTAAAAACTGAAAAAACATATTTTTTAAAAACTTGTTTTTTTCTTTGTAATTTGAAATTCAACTTTTAATCATCATTGTAAGAATATTGGAGTGTCTTGAATTTGTCATTAGAATCTTTAATTCTATTGGTGGCTTTAAATCTATATTATTTAATATTTCTATCTAATAATAAAATTGATCTCTCCCTCACCTGTAGACATTCCTAAAACACAGTTAATATACAACCACATAAATTTCTATATCGATTTTTTTTACTCTTTTTTATTCTTGATTTCATAATAATTTAATTGAAAGAAAATATATTTAATTTTTCAAAAATACAAAAAAACAAATAGTTAACCAATAGTGTCTAAATTATTTCCAAATTTATTAAAAGAATTTAAAATTAAAAGTGTTTAAAAAACAAGAGGAAAAAAAAAAATCCCTATTGAAGTACTAGGTTCTGGCTGTGCTTACCTCATGTCAGCCGGCGGGGGCTCGCCTAGCGATCCGATTCTGCAGCTTTTTCTGGAGTTTGACCGATCGGTATTAATGGAGTAACTCTTTCCCCCATAACCTATTGGAGTTTCCTTCCCCTGTTTCATCATGTTCCTTCATTGCTTCACTTCTCTGTTGAATCCCTTCCAATTCCCATGGATTTCCCTTCCCTTCTTCTTCTCCTTCTTCCTCCTCAACATCGCTTCGACCACTTCGATGGCTCAATATCAGAACCCAGGAACCGAAGCCCTTTACGATCAACATTGCAATCAAGTCGTTCCCAAATCGCCTTTAGACACCGATTCTTCCTTCGCCTCTGCCACTCCCAGACTCCAGTTCAGGAACAGTTACTTCTCTGGTGGCGACAAGATTGTCGGTCAAACCCCAGGTTCGGCCCCTGTTTCTCCTAGATATGTGTTTCTTTATACCCTCAATGCCCATAAAACCGTCTCCCCGGGCGTGGTTAAACTCCAAGCTAATTTGGTTCTTCGAGGCTCCCCGGCGTATCTTGGTTCTTTTGACAATTCCAAGCACCGTCGATTGCGATTGGTTCGGTACCGAGGACCGAAGACTCAGCCCTGGAAGAGGAGAGTGGGGTTTGCGCTTGATGGGTTTTGGTCAGTAACATCTGGGAAGGTATGTATGGTTGGATCAGGTACGAGTTTCATGAATTCGGGTGTTTTACAGAATTTGAATGTTGTTCTCAAGCTGGATTGTCCTACAAACGTAACCATTTTGCATAGTTTGATTACTGGAACTTTGGAAAGTTTGAATGGCAATAGTGGTCTGCAATCTTTTGAGCCTGTTTCAATCTTGAGTCTAGCCCAGAGTACGGATTACAAGTATACATTAACAGATAAAGGAGTTGAGGATTGCTTGAGCGAAAATCACAGAGGTCTAAATCTATCTCAAAATGTATGTTCTGTAATTGGTATGCTTACTGATACGTTTGACTTGGAGTATGAGAATGACTGTGATGATGCGAACTGCAGTCCTTTAGGTAAGAATGTCAATCACTTGCCTGTTTCAATGAATTATGAAGGTATTGAGTGTACCCATGAGGGAAAAGTGCGAATGTTATTGCACTTTGTGAACTCAAGCTATCATGTCAATAGATATTCTTTCGTACCTAGTGACACCTTGATTGCTGAAGGAATATGGGATCAGAAGGAAAATCGGCTTTGTGCTGTTGCCTGCCGAATCCTGAACTATACACAATCGTTAACAGATGCTACCGTTGGAGATTGTTCGACAAGGTTTAGTCTGATATTTCGTACTGTTTTCTCTATCAGAAACCGAAGTGCTGTTGTGGGTCAAATATGGAGCACCAAGTCTGCCAATGAGGCAGGTTACTTTCAGAAAATTCGGTTTCATAGTTATAATGAAATGTTGATAGATTTTTCTCGAATCAAATATGAATATACTGAGGTTGGAACACAAAGTTCTTGCCCCCAAAGCAAGAGTGTTTATGGTAAGGAAAAGACATACCCTAACGAGAATTCATCTGACATGAGGTTTTATATGTCCTTAAAGAACAGCAAAGGGCAGATTGCAAGGGGTTATGCATCGCCATTATTTTATGGTCAGCGTCCTTACCAGAATGGTATATATCGACGGTTTGGAAATGTTTCTCTGTCTGGGGAAAGCGGATCTCCAGTTCCAATGCCCACCTATGGAAATGGTCTCCTGAACATTAGCTATAGGATAAGTTTCAGCTCTCCTGATTTCAATTTAGCTGGGGAGAACTTTTCATCAAAAAAAGTGTTGATTTCTGCCGAAGGAATTTATGATAGGAATACTGGTTCTTTGTGTATGACGGGATGCTGGCAACGGGAGTTGACGAATACTCGTATTCTGGACTGTCAAATTGTTGTCAAAGTCCAATTTCCACCTCTAGATGCGAGTGGCACGGATCATATTCAGGGAACAATTGAGAGCAAAAGGTCAAAGTCAGATCCTTTTTATTTTGATAATCTGGAGTTGTCTTCAGTTTCAATTTATAGAAACCAAGCTAAAGAATCCATATGGAGAATGGACCTTGAAATCACTATGGTTCTGGTTTCCAACACCCTTGCCTGTCTTTTTCTGGTCTTGCAACTCTTTTATGTAAATAAACATCCTGAGGTGCTTCCTTTCGTCTCTGTTTTGATGGTGGTAATTATGTGTTTGGGACACATGATTCCTCTTCTACTGAACTTCGAAGCTTTGTTTGCAGCAAAGCGTAATCAGCAGAGTGTATTTCTTGGCAGTGGAGGATGGCTTGAAGTGAATGAAGTAATCGTTAGAGTAGTAACAATGGTGGCTTTCCTTTTACAGTTGCGTCTTCTCCAGCTCACTTGGTCATCGAGACAGCGCAATACAAGTGAGAAGGGCTTGTGGGATTCTGAGAAAAAAGTTACTTATTTGACTCTACCATTGTATGCAGTCGGCATTTTGATTGCTTGGCTAGTTTATAAGTGGAAAAACTCTTACAATAATGCCCCAGTTTTCCAACCAATCCGCAAAGGGTTTCGATTTGTTCCTACTCGGCCACTCGTGTACCAGCAAAACTCTTTCTGGGAGGTTCTCAAATCATTTGCAGGTTTAGTCTTGGATGGTTTTCTTGTTCCACAGATCCTATTCAACTTGATATTTGATTCCAAGGAAAAGGCTCTATCCTTCTCCTTCTATATGGGAACCACATTTGTACGTCTACTACCTCATGCTTATGACCTCTACAGGGCTCATCATACCAGTTGGTACCTTGATTTATCATACATATATGCGAACCACAAACTCGACTTCTATTCCACTGCTTGGGACATCATCATCCCTTGCAGTGGTCTTCTATTAGCTCTTCTCATATTCTTGCAGCAGCGGTTTGGCGGTCGATGCATACTTCCAAGAGTATTTTGTAAACAGGGTCCTTCATATGATCAAGTGCCAACCATAAGCAATGAGGAATTGTAAGATAGGATGACAGTTTGTATTTTGATTATTGCAAAGCTTCATTGAGTTTTGAATCATACACACAAATAGCAAGTTTTCTCTAGGTTTTTCTCTGAGATATTTCGCCTAAATTGTATTTGATCGACTGGAGAAAAAATTGATCATGTCACTTTGAAGGTAAAAGATATAAAGAAAAGGTGTGGGATGATGCTTGTCATTTTATTGATTTTTACCATTTGGCAGAAGCCAACGTAGATGGTAGACAATAGTTTCCTGGCCCTCAATCTATGAGTTATTACCACTAACCTATGAATAATTTGTTCAACAGGGAACTTCCTCAATTGGAAATGAACTAGAAAGCTTTGAAGACCAATTATTGGATTAAAAATCATTTTCATGGCAGTTTTCCAGTTTAACCATAAAAATTGGCTTATTAGAGCCAACAGTGGCTGGGCAGTTAATGTGAACATTGAAATATGTAGTTTTTAAACAAAATCTTCAAATATAGTAATTAACAAATTCTCTCTCCAAGAAACTCATTTCAATTACTCAATTCACTGGATCTTGAACAATAAAGTAGTCAAAACAGTTACCAGCTTGTGGATAAATGTTACAAAAATCATACAACAGAATACAAAATCATGAAGGGTGTCAGTGTGGACAGGTAGAGGAAAGTTCTATCATAACTAGTTTTCAGTAAAAAATACAGTAACCAGGTTGAGGACTGAAAATTTAGTCAGGATGCCCTCAATATGGTTTGGTGATCAACAATGATAGTGCATAGACTGCTACATTAAATATGAACAGTATGTACAAATCTTGAATGTCAAGTAATTCCTGAGTCCTTTCTAGTGAAACAGCTGAGGTTCACCCATGATTCCCAGAAATGCATTGGCTCGAAGATCTGAGATATTGACAATGGCTGAATAAGACTCAGGTTACAACATGTAGTTGAAGAACCTAATAATATGAAACACAAAGCATTTGTCGTAGAGTACTATTTAATAAGTTGCTAAAATTCAGGATGAAGTGCTTTTTAACACATGATACGAACAGTCAGTTATATACAGAAGCAACCCTAAATACAGGAAGAAAAAAGAGGAAATGAAAATGGTATCAATAACCAAAAACCAAAGAAGGAAAATGAGGAAGCATGCAACGACTGCCTTACACTCGAAATACTAAAAAGAATAGACTGCCCATAGTGATTGAACAGTATTCCACATTTCCACTAGTTTGCAAGTCGGTCAGTTAGATCAATAAGAATATTGAAGTGAAATTTCAAGAAAAAGATTGAAAAGGGGAGTACCTGAATTCAAATCTCATACAGTCTTTTTGCCAGCAATAATACGAGATATCTGGAGGCCTCGGCTGAAGGCTTCATTGAATAAGATTCTTGTTTGCATTGACTGGAAACCAGGCAACCATGAGAGCAGTGCCAAAGGGGCCATGGCAATCATTCCGAACAGTAGATCATACAACCGGGCCAATGAAACGACTGTTTCCCACACGACAGTGGTTTGCAAAAAAGGTCTTAGCACCTGAGCTATTGATATTATGCCCCAGCCAGTGGGAATGAATGCCAAGAGACAAGTAACAAGATCGCCCGTGTTAAAGGGTGTGAACTCCATCAATATAACAATCACAAGTATTGTAATCACTATGACTATTAATTGAACCAGTCGATAATAGATATGCTCCTTCGCAGCGTACTTGTCTCGAGCATATGCTATAACAATATAAATCCCAACAAGTACAATCATGGATACCCAGGAAATAAAATAGACAGCTATACTGGTGTTGTTACCAGTAATATTAAGGTGATATACAATTGCGTACTGGAAGAAGAAGAAACGAAGATCCAAAATGATCTCTAGAAGTTTTCCCCACAGACCTGTTGATCTCAGATGGCTGTTCTCCTCAAGCCACCATGCTTCCCAGCTCTGTTCTGCTTTAGTGAACACTCCACCAGCATTCCATAACCAATTAATAAAATCATCAAAGTCATATACTGTTTTCAACCAATCAAATCCAGAAGGATTAAATATGAAGGGGGCCATTATCCACGAAACAATGAGAAACCAGCTAGAGATTGACAAAATGACAAAAGTAAAAGTACTTCTAGCCAGAGGGCTCCGGGAAGCATACACTATTAAAATAACCCCAAGCTCAATTGCCTTCACAAAGTGACTTCTAGCATATAGTCTGTAATTTTCAGCAAAGCTCTTGTGCTGCACTACAAACCCGCGTCCTGTTGCTCGGTACTTAGCTCCACCATGAAGAATAGTGCGTCCAAAGAAGTGTGTACGAGTTCCCAATGAGAAAGTGTAAAAAAATGACGCTAGCTGCAACTGCATTGTCAAGAAGTTCCAAATTGCTGGAAGGAACCCGTGCTCTAGGCTGTTCTCCACAATCATTGGTAGTGCAGTGAAAAGACCAAGTTGGATTATAAACTGCTGATTCAATATTGCCCCAAGGGCCCTATTGTTTCCAGAACTAGATGCTACTGCTGCATCCTCAACCCCACTAAGTGCAAGATAAAGTCGGCCCCATAAAAATGTATATACAGACAATACTACAAGCATTGTGTTGAAATAGTACCCAACAGTCGTGTAGAAAACTGAAAGCACTCGAAAGAAGTCCAATCTATGACCCAGCCGGTATATATCCCTGCTCAAAACCTGCTCACCATTGCCACTTGCTACCTTGGCCTCAAACATAGAGATTTGATTAAAGCCAACATCTCTTCCTTTGCCTACCTGTATATATTCATGGTGTGTCACATTACCCCCTCTAAGGGTGCAATTGAAGCCAGCAAATATATCCTCGCTAATATTGATCACTTTAGAAGCCTTACTGATTCCACCACGAGTCAGAAACCAGAATCTGTCAAATACATCAGGGTGACCATAGTGCATTCTAACCTTTAAAGGGTTTGCCAGAACTCTCTGTGCAAGGGTCACAAAGCTAGTCTCTTGTGCGGACATGAACCAAGCAAGAGAGGACACTGAGCCAGTGAAGACATTCTCACGAACACCTAAGATTGTTGGCTTCCTAATACCATAAGAGTTGTTGAACTCTTCCAATAAATTTCGCATCTTGAGTGCCTCTTCAAAGTAATTATCTTGGTTCATGTCAATGGTCTGAATAGCATCGCCACGTGTAAAGATAATAGCATGATTCTGATTTTCCGGTTTCCCTTCTCCAATCTTCAAAGGACCAGGTAACTTAATTCGATAGATCACGACCTCCTTCTGTAGCTCTTGATCGTACTTAACAAGAACAGAGTAAAATTCAACCTCATCCCTCCCAAGATGAACTTCATCAACATAGGCAACTCTAAGGGATTCATTATCCTTCATTAAATTTAAGATCTCCTCTGCACGAGGGTCTCTTTTTGCTTTCTGTAGCCCATAAACTTGGCAGGTAACCACATAGGTGAATTTCATAAGGGCAGTCCCGTATTCATATCTTCGATATAACAATTCTCCAGTAGACGCTCTATTCAAATTCCTGGAAGGAGGTTGTGTTGAATGTAAACCATCTAAGGCATGCTTTCGGGTAATTGAACCATGTGAAGCAATCTCTTGTGATCCCATTCTAATGTCCATCTCAGATGCAGTATCTAGAAATGAGAACATTTTTAGTGCTCTATGATAATACATCATTCCCCTAACAGTTCGAGATAAAGTCTGACCCCTATATGATGCCCAAAGACGTAGCTCCCTTGGCTTTTTTGCCCATATGTCATCCTCATGCTCCAAACCCTCTTTACGCATTCGCTCCATAAAATTCCTCCACTCATCTTCATAGATTCTCTGCAGATAGAATAAGGTTGAAACACCGTCCTCATTCTCACTTCTCAACATTTCTTTGCCATACACAACTTCTTCATCGTAGTAAGGGGTCAGAACACTGAAAGGCACCATTTTTTCCACGTATGGAGCACGGGGCATGTTCATAAAAAGTGAATTGCTAAAGAAAGCTAATCGTCTTCTAGCCTCAAGATTGGAAGGGACGTTGTGCATTGAGTCTCTAGATGTAAGAATTGTATGCAGACGCTGGACATTCCTATAAAAAATTTTGTCCTCTAAACCTGGAAACACAACTGCATTCTCAAAGAGCAATCCTTCATCAGTGGCTGGATTACGAGGCACCAATCCTTCTTCTCTCAACTGCTTGGTGGATTTCTTCGATCTTGGGAACTCTCTAACGGAAAGTTCATACAAGGCCTGTAATATATCAACTGCCTTAATCAAATCTTTCTTAGTTCCAATTAGAAGCTCAACAAGTGAAATTAACTTGGGGTGAATTTCTCGTAGCACATTTGGGTTGTATGCCTCCATGAACTTCCCCAGTCCAATAGCATTATCTATGTCAATAAAAATTTTTACAACAATTGAGTTTTCTTCTGAACCATATTTAACAATATTCAAAAGCAAGGCCTTCACACTATCATATGCTTCAATCACAGCACATCTCTGATACTCATTCTTGCATATCTTTAACCAAAGATCTTCGTCAGGTTTATTTGCAAGCTCTGTTGCCTGACTGAGAGCAAGGAGCAGCTCGTTGCATAGAAGGAAACATGGCCAACGGATTACCCTAATGCTCCAACAATTGGGTGGAAGCTCCAAGAGATCAAAATCTCTATCACTGATGAGATCTTCTTCCCTCATAGTTATGAGAATCTCATTCCAAATCAAAGCAAACCTGGTAGTATCTATCCTGCTTGATTCAATCTTTTTGTAAGGTTGACCAAGTCCATATCGCAGCTTCAATCGATGGATGGCATCGCGAATTTTCTTCAGACGTGTCAGTCTAGGCGTGAGCTGTTGTACCTCTGGCATGAGATTAAATTGCATTGCACTAGCAAAGAACTGAAATCTAAGCCTTAACTGACCAATATTCCGAATCTCACCCAAATGCAAAAACAACCCAACTGTAGCACCAACAAACGATGAGAAGATAGAATACCATATCTGCAAATCCATAAGGTATATTAACACAACGGGAGTCCATAATAACACAACAGCTACAATATTAGTGCTACCAAAAAATTCGTGCCATTTATATGGACCCCTGAGATTCAGAAGTCCCTTGGTTGGACCAACAAGGGGCTGGATCTGAAAGAAGTAACTAAACGAAAATTTGGAAGCCAATACTGCTACCCAGAAAATCGTGTACTTGATGTTATCTATAAGCCCTTCGCGCAAGCCACGTCCAACAAAAATTCGAGTATGAAACCACCATGTAAATAGATACATCACTTTCCAATCTAATTCCTCGAGTCCATTCCGAATCCATGGAAGAACAAAGAGTAGCAAAGCCAGCAGCTCAGGGATGACAAAAGCAAAGACTGCCCGAAGAAAAATAAAAATCTTCCCATTCGCCTCATCTGACCAAAAGCCATCCGAATTCTTCTGACTCCAAATTCGCGCATAAAATACGGCAAAAACTATAATCCAAGCAATGGCAGCCAAGCCCTTTAGCACCATTCTGACTCCTAGCCAAATGGTTTCCCTCGAAACCAAACTATACTGAGTTCCAGCATCAAGCACAGCCTGAAACAACCGCAGACCGCTCCAAGTGATGAATACAGTGAGTAACTGCACCTGCACATCCCTACTCTTCAAAGCTATCCAAGGATACAGATGCCCCTGCCAAGCAACAATGATAGAAGCTTGTAAAAACAATAGTAACAATATCCAAATCTTGTCAAAGCTCCTAAATATGTTCCAAAACGACCTCTGCTCCACAAAACCTGTCTTCCCCACTCGCCTGTTTTTAGGTGTCGTGGCAAAGAAATTACTACTTAAATTCAATGGCCACCCAAGATTATGAAAACACCTCCTACTCCAGAAATATTCGTTGATATCGTCATAATTTCTCCACGCCGAGTGTGGTGCTGTACCATTTCGACTACTCTCCACCTCGACCTTAACAGTCTGGTAAATGGGCACTACTACACTCTTCAAAAATGCACAATCTCCATGAACCTTAGGCGAATATGGCCGACCCGTCTCGGGGTCTATGTAATCGTCCAGAATCTGGTTTAGTTCCATGGCCATAAAATGATAGATGTAACATAAACATTCAGGAGCAAATCGAAGATTAGCAGCCTCTCCCCATATTAAAAGGAAGAGTGAAACATACAGCAATTCTCGTCGTTCCTCACTCTGGTCACGGCTTGGGAACCGTACATTGGACTTTCGACCTAAATAGGAGCACCACAAAGTGTAACTGCGAAGAAGTTTCTTGCGAAAGTTGCGAAGCACCGTACGGTCGAGTAAATCAGCCTGTTCCGGGGAGGAACGAAGCCGCATTTGGGAATTAGCAAGGTGAAGTACCAGATGCTCGCGTTGGTTCCGAACGTTATCACTCTGAAACCCGAAGAATAGCCCAAGCCAGTCCAATAGATCGTACTTAGGGTTCCATGGAACAAATGAAGGCCTCCTCAGTTCCCCTACAGTACGTAAAGCGGCGGCGGCGGCGCGTACCTCCGGCGACTGAAGTGAAGGATGATCAGTGAGAAGATCATGGATAGGGATTATGTTGTATGGCTCCACCGGCGGCGTCTGGTTCGGAAAGCTACCGCGACCCGCCGGCTGAGGACGCTGCCTCAGATTCATGATAACCACACTCTAATTTCTCTTCTCTCAAAGTTCCTTCAATTTCTGACAAGCATAAGCTTCCATTATCACCTTCCTCAATGAGCCGTAACCAGCACCGCCGGTGGATGAAGAGACGACGGCGACTTTCTGGACGAACACCGAAAAGATTACCGGAAGGATAGGCTTTTACACTGTCTCAAGCGAAGAAGAGAGGGATAGAAGTGGGAGAAAGAAAATGGCTAAAGAGGAAGAAACTTCTCGTGTCATGCTCCTAAATATCCTCTTTACAGAAGAAAAAAAAATGGAGAATAAATTAAAAAAAAGCTAATTATCTTTTTTTTTTTTTTTTTTTTTTTTT
>QLSR01000429.1:185494-255950 GCA_031780015.1 Citrullus colocynthis | reverse complement strand
TTTTTTTTTTTTTTTTTTTTTTTTGCGATAAATATGGCTAGAAATGTCAATCACTCTCAAATATTTGTTGTCTAGTCGTGTTTATAATCAAATATCATTTGGAAAAACTACTTTACTTTTAGAACAATTCCAAAAAGAATTTAGTCGGTAAAAATAAATACAGTTTCTTTCTTTTTCTAACACTTCATTCATCTTAAGTGCCATGAAACGTATATGCTTTTATTCAAAAAGGTAACAAGTTTCAATCACTCACTCACCCTATTGATCCCCACAAAAATAAAAATAATCTTAATTACTTCATTTTAATAATATTAAATTCAATTCATAATTTGTTTTCAAATATAACAAAATGGGTTTAAAATGTTTATAAATATAGCAAAATAAATGATAATAGTCTATCATGATAGACGATGATATGTTACTATATTTATAAATATTTTCATCATTTGAGATAAGTACCTAATTTTATTGGTTATAATACAATAAATAAAAGCATCTCTTAAGCTTGTTCGGGTAGCTATTGTTGATGGCAATTTTGTGAATATTTTTTCTTCTAGTTTAGGAAAGCAATAATTAGGCTGGCATCTTGTTTATTGTTGGTTATCTCCTTTACTTTTGTGATTTGGAGGTTTATTAATATATTCTTCTTCCTTCAAAAATAAATAAATAAAAGTTTTTTTAAGGTTGTTTTTAAATATAGTAAAATGAGATCATTATTAATAAAATTTTTCTATATTTATAATAGTTTTGATATTATATTTTATATTTATATATATATATATATTTGGGTGCAAATAAGATAAATTTTTAAAGACCATAGAATGTTACGGTTTTAGTTTTACAAATTACTTTTTACTTTCCAATTCATTTTTGGAGTGAGAAAAAGGGGAAATTGGAGAGGGTGGCTACAAGGGCATGGTGGGGGAGCGTATATTCTGTTCTACACTTTCGAAAAGTATTCGTCACATCCAACACACGCGCAACCCGCGCGCGTGGAGATACGGCTCAGTGGCGTTTCGGATGTATGCGGGACCCACCTCTACCCATGAAGAGAACAATACGTTTCTCTTTTCCTTTTTTAATTTTACTTATGGAGATGTTACTTATAAGTTATGTAATAAACGGTTTTTTTAAGAAAAAGGAAAAAGGAATAGAAAAAAAAAAAAAATGGTTATTTTTCTTCTTAGATTTGGTACAACTTTTTCTATTTTTTTTAGCTTGGGCTAGGTTGGGTTGTTGAAAAAAAAAAAAAAAATTTCTTGCCTCAACCTATCTCGAATTTTTCTTTAAAGTTTGATTATATTATATTGATTAGTTTGTGAATTTTTAATATTTTTCTTTTAAAATTGTCACGATATTTGTCTTTGTTTAAAGTTTATAATAAATATCATAAATATTTAGTACTTGCCATTAAATTTTACGATTTATAGTTATTAGTTATGTGTTGTAGATAAATTTATATATTTTTAATTAAAAAAATAAATTATAATCTGACAACTCAACACAATCCGAATTGAGTCGAAGACTCTATTTTAATTTTTTGAATTGGTCTAAAAAGTACATGCAATTCAGCTCCATCCCATCAATGTAGACTCCTATTTTGATTAATAAAAGTATTAATAATTTAAGGTGAGACCACATTTTCATAAATGGACAAAAGCGATGAGAAGGCAAGCGTTACTCCCACGTGGAGCGTCAGAATATTGTTCACAAAATTATGCCTTTGGAGATTATTATAATTACTAGAAAAAAAAATTATGTTTTTAGATTTTTGATCTTATATTTCAAAATATTATACAAATTTTAAGTTTTGTTTCAAATTTAATTTTTAAGACATTTACATGTTTTAATTTTGATTTTTTATTAAAAGATAAATTGCAAAATTCACTCAGAAATACAGTGGTAGTTGTCATTAGGCCCATAAACTTTCAATTTTAAAAATTAAACCATCAAAATTATATAAATATTAAAATTGAGTTAAATTGGACCTTCAAACTTATATAATTGTATAAATTGTAACATTTGTATAAATTTAAAAGTTCAAATTCTATCATCTGTGTGTCTAGTTTCTATAATTATTGTAAATTTGAGGGTCCAATTTTAACACTTGAAGAAGTCTGGGGTCTAATTTGAACGTATAATTGCAACTATCACTATACTTCTCAAGGGTGATTTTTGCAATTTGCTCTTTACTAAATATTTACTTTCCATCAGTAATATTAACGTCTATTAATTAACTTAAACGAATTATAATTAGTTAAGTTCCACTATTGTTCATTTGTAATACTAATGTTTTTATTGAGTTCAACAATAGCAAAGATAAGAGTTGAAACTTTAAAGTGGTAATTAGTACTTTATTTACTCTACCATGTTCGAACTCGAAAATTTTAGTTAATTAAATATTATGATACAAAAAATTAAAAAACACTATATATCATATTTGCCATCTATTTTCACCATTGTTTGTTTTTATTTTATATAAGTTGTGACAAAGAAATTGACCATTGGTAATCAACAATCCACAATCAAGATACTCATTTTGGAAAAGTTGCACCTGTGACCCTATTACATAAGTGAGTAATGTTTTTTTATAGGCATTAGAGGTTTCCAACTTAACAATGCAAAAGACTCAAACTTCAAGTCTGGAGACTTGTGCAACTTGTTGAGATTTAAAGTTTGAAATGAAAAATACATTTGGTTTAGGTTACACTTAGATTTTCTGAGCTTCCAAATCTAATAATTTTATCGTACGATTTGCTTTTGTTAGAACTTTTAGGTTTTCAATTAGTTCTAAGGAAAGGTTAATGTGACACCTATTTTTTTTTTTTTAATTTAAAATATATTTTTTTAGAAGGAAGAAGGGAAGAAAGAAGAATTTATCTTTATGATTTGATAAATAACTCATAAATAAACTCCTTGTCGAAGAGACTATTTATGAAAGTTTTATCAATTTATAATAACAATTTGAGAGATTTTCTAAAACTTATGTTGTTGATGTCAAATTTGGACGAGATAAAATGCTCACCTAATTTCTACGTGGCAACAATCGTGAATTTGTAATTCGGAAAAGAATGTTACCTGCAACATAGAAAAAATCTGCATGTCGGTGTGGTGCTTGCCACACAGGTTCTAATACTTAAGTTAGCAAGGAATTCTATGTAGCAAGTAGGAAATTTGTATGAGAATGGACTTATTTCTCTTGACGTCTTCCCTTCTATTTATAGATTCTTCTTGACCTTATCCTCCTTCCTTTCGGAGTTCCCAACTATATATTGGGTTAAAACATCTCTTTTTGGGTTGGATCTTCTAAATCACCCCATTCGGGAGTGTATTAGGTCGGGTTGGCCTTGGCATAGACCAAGCCCAAGGCTTGTGATATGAGTCGAGGCCCACTCCATTCTCTTCTTTTGGTCTTATCTTGTTTCAGATTCGGTCATTTTAGTCCATATCGCTTCACTGTCCTACTTGTTGTTCTACGTTCTTGCCTTTTAAGTCCATAATAACTCACAATATATACAAATACAATTCAAATTTTTAAAATTGCAATGATTAAATTCTAACTCTTTTCAAACTATAGAGATCAAACTTATAATTTGACGTAAACTTGCCAACAAAAATATCCATAAGATTGATTTATTAGTCTTAAAAACATATTAAAATCTTCATCCACATTTATTATATTAAAAAGAAATAAAGTCAAACCAAGATAATTTTAGAGGTAATTGACTAACCCATAACTTTATCTATAGGAACATCATATCTTTCTAAAGAGATTAAACTCGTTTGGAAAGTATTTTATCTATTTGAAACTTTTAGAATTTCAAGAAGAAGGAAAAATTTGGAAATTAATCACATGCCCTACGTGGCATATTTGTTTGCATGTATCCAACGGTAACTGACCTCTACTTTTTGATTTCCAAGAATGTCCAAATAGTGTATGAATTATATACATACATTAATATGTTTCTTTGGGAGAATGAAATTAATTGTTTTTTATATTTACGGTTTGGATTTCTTAGATAATTGAGAAAACCCCCTAATTTAATCCAAAATGATTGTTTATTATTACACAACGAATCTGATGGGTCCAAACCCAATTATTTAAGTCCATTCTTATGATAGAAGGGCTGCTTTCAATCAAATCATTACTAAAAGTTTCAAATATGTTAACGAAAAATTATAATAAGTTAAGTTTTAAAATTTCGATCTCGTAAAAATATCAAAGTCTTAATTTTATGAAAATGTCTAATGAAAATATTGATAAAATTTTAATTCCGATAAATATTTTTAGAAAATTTATAAAAATAACAAATTCAAAAAAAAATAAATTTAAATTAATAAATAAATATTTTATAATTTTTAAATAAATTAATATGTTTATTATTTATATTATATTTATATTAGTTTATTTTGTTGCTTATTTTTTATGTTGTGAATTTTTTTGACATAATAGAAATATTGATTCACCTTTTACGTTGATGTCAAACTTATGTAAACATAGAAATATTGATAGAAATTTAGTACTATGAAGTTGACTAATTTAAGCTTATATCTTCATGAGGTTGGAAGTTGTGTTTTATTTTCTCCCTAAAAGCTAGAAGTTTAAATTTCTAATTGTTGAACTCAATTGTTTCTAAAACAAATTCCCTTTGCCCAATACTTTTAATAATATATCATAAATCATAGGAATGTTTTCAGTAAAAAGAGCAAAGATATTTACAAATATAACAAAATATTATTGTCTATAAGTGATAAACATTGATAGACTACTATCATCTATTGTTATCTATTATAGTAGTACTGATAGATGTTTATTAGTGTTTATCTGTATATATCATTGTCTCCCATTGATAGACAGTAACATTTTACTATATTTAAAGATATAATTTAAAACAATTATTCTAAATTATAAGGAATATATAGTATTATTTATTCAAAATTCAAATAAATCATCTTTATCCGGATAAGAGACATGTTTTGAAATGGTTGGTGAACATGACAAAAGAAGTTATGTGTTATTCTTTTTGGGCATGTTTGTGAGAATAATTGGAAGGTTTAATTAAAAAAAAAAAAATTAATACATTTTGTGCAGCAAGTTTCATGTGATAGTTTTTTTGGGGATTGTCAGCAATTCAATTTCCTAAAAAATAAAAATAGTAAAGGGAGAAAACATCATAAAAACAATGAGGCTCAAATATTGATTACCCAAAAAATTTTGTGGCTTAAGTCAAAATTTCACTAATCAATGTCCAAATCTTCGCCCGCCATGGTTGAAATTGCCACATTCTTCTTAATGGACAAAAAGAAAAAAAAGAACAGAGAGAGAGAGAGACAGATGAAAAAATTAGAAAAATTATTAAAAATAGAAAAAATATCAAACTATTTACAAATATAAAAAATTTTATTGTTTATCAACAATATACTGCGACAAGCTTCTATTACTCAAGCAATAGAAATCTATTGCAGTCTATCTCTCAAGTAATAGAAGTCTATCGCAGTCTATTACTCAAACGATAGACGTCTATCGTGGTCTATCGTTGATAGATAGTTATTTTTCTTTTATATTTGTATGTAGTTTGACTCGTTTTGCTATATTTGAAAACAACCTAAAAAATTATAGGTTTTCAACTTGGAAAGTTATAAATTTTCAATTTAATAATTATTGAATGAATTGATTCACTTCTGTTTCTTTTGACTATATGAAGGCTTAGAAATTATGATACATGTTTTACCTTAGTTTTTTTTAGTACAATAAGATTAGAGAGATTTGAACCATAGACTTTGTGGTCAATAACATTCTTGTATGCCAGTTAAGTTATGCATGTTTTAGCCGTGTACCTTAGTTGATCTATACTTCTTATTTTAGTACAACAATTGGAGGATGAGGGATCGAACCTCCCTTCTCTAAGATGAGAGGTCATATCAATTACTGCTGAAGTAAGCTAGCTTTAGCCTTAGTTGATCTATACTTATTTTAACATCCACTTATGTAAGTTTAAAATTTAAATTGGTACCATTATAGTTTAGTTTTAGTTCAGGTTCGGAGCGAGCATAAATGGATCTTTTTCCAAAGTGACAACTACAAATGTAGTCGCCCCTTTTGCCGGAATTCATGTAATGTTTGAACAAAGTGGAGCAGTATCACTCTCATTTTTAATTGAAGCCCCATATCATTTACAAAACAATTAAGCTTGAGATTTCATTTTCATGTAAATAATCATCTCTTATCACTCTCATTTCTAATTCTACATACATTATATATCCTAGTTTCAGTATAAATAGGTGTGATCGCTGTACATGTGTGCCGTCATATTCAAACATTGAAGCATTGCTTCTCCTCTTGCATTGAACTTGAACACCGATATCCCGCCGTTGTTTATCTCAATCGATCGGAACCTGAACCATGAAAGCCATTGACACACAGACTTCTTCAAGATTTTAGAATTTGGAAGGTGTTAAATATTAACAAAGTATATACTTCTTGTAAGAAATCCAATACTCATTTTGGTTCACACGGATATTATAAATGGCATCACATACCTCTCAGGGCCAAGCCCCAAGGCTGTGCAGACGAGTGCTCGCAATATAGACTTGTGAGTGACCACCACAAAATTATCTCCCTGATAATCAACAAAATACATGTTAAAAGGCAGTCAAGGCAAGCTTATCTTTGATATAATAGATTATATGAACACATCTCACAGGTGATAATAAGATTTCCTTCCAAGCCTCTCTTGCTGTTGTCCAAATTTTTTGAAGAGGGTAGACGCCATTTACGCAAAATTTAGCAGGATCTTCTCGCCACGTTGTGTACTCCTTTGGATAAATCTTCTTAGCATCCACTGCCTCCAAATTCTAATCATGATTTCTATGATCGAAACAGAATGTACAGAAGGATGTACTCTAAGCAATATTTTAAGATCTACTACAAGTCTAAAATCGCAATTCAGAAGTCAGGCTAAGAGATAAACTAGTTTCAAGAGAAAAAAAAAATGGTTGTCCTAGAATTTAAGGAGCATTCTCCAAAACCATTTTTCAATTGAATTTGTAGGTAAAGGTGTTTACTAGCTTAGCTTGTTGAAATGTATTTACTGATGAGAAATTCAACTTCAAGTTACTTGCAAATATAATCATTATGATAATTAGTATAATGTTGATCATAATTTTAGTATGCTCAAGCAGGGGACATACCATTTTTCATGCCTTCAAGAAAAAACAGATGGGCTTCCTTCAGAGAATCAAGAAAAACCAGTTCTTCTGCTCTTCCTTGCCATAGAACTTCAGCAGTTGACTGCACGCAAGGAAATAATTGCAATTGGATGAAAGTCAATATGAGGATGGAAATAACAGTACATTATAATGAAACACACACACACACACACACATATATAATCTTCAGATCCCTCTCCACCTTGGCGCGTGATATTGGACTTGCAAAACATCTATCAAAATTTATGTTTGCCAAGGCTCTTCTGCATTTTTCCGCTTGCTGCACCCCAGTTTCTGTTAAGACAGATAAATCCGAGCTTCCCTGCATGTTAGTTCAAGAAAAGTAGGCTAAATGTAAAATAAAATCCATGTGCAAGAACAAGAATGGGATCTGTACATCAAAGTCCAAAGTAGTTGCTTTCTTTACGGTCTTCTTAGAAATAGAAATCTCAAAGTTTCATATTAGTAATCAAATTCAGGCAGGTATTCTTCAAAATAGATCGAAGTCATCTCAAGCGTGGATATCAGCAACTACCTGCATAATTTTCATATTCATCAAAGAATGATACTTCTGAAAAAAGAATACAATAATCTTTCTCTTCTCTCTCTTGCTCACTCCCATCTGTAAAAATATTTGCGGGGGGCAGTAGATATCTATAGTGGCAGAATTGGCAAGGAAGAATTCTCCTTAGCAAAATATGGGACATACGTTTTATAAAGCATCCACCAAATAGTCCAACATGTTGCTAATAGGTTCAAACGTTTCTCTTGACGAATGAATTAAACTAGAAAGCCCAAGATAAGCAGATGGAACCACGGTTGTTTTAATCTGATGCAAGTCTCTATGAAGCACTTACTTTTCAACTACTTGTATTGGAGCCAAATCCAACTTCTCGCCTCAAAGTTAGATCAAGAGGTGACACTTTCCGTTGTACTTATAAAGCTACATCCAACCCCTTCCTTCAATCGATGTGAGATACACCAACTAGTTTTCCAAATAGCATAATCATAGTAATTCATCCATAGACATGGTCTCTTATGCCAAACATACATGACCGGGCAAGTCCATAACAAACAAAATTAGCTCAAAAGAACAACAAGAAGTACATCCAAGAATTAAACAGACTGGAAGACAGCACAAGACAATTGATATCAAGCATCCCAAGGACTATTTCACATACGCCCAACATCGAAGAAGATCAACACACGGGTTTGTTTGTGTTAACTCACCAATTGACCCAAAAGTTTAAGCTGATGACTGAAAGTAAATTTAATATTATATCATCTAACACTGCTTCTCTCATGGGTTTGATATATGTAGAAGACCTAACAAGTGGAAATCACGATCAATTGGAGAGGAAATAACATTGTAGGGGTTTGAGCATAAGTCCTTTTGGACCACTTGCTCGGATACCATGTTAGATTACCGATTGACCAAAAAACTTAAGCTTATGGGAGAAGATAAATTTAACATTAGATCATCTAACAGTTTGGAATGATTATCTAAGTGCTTAAAAATACTTTTCTATTGCACTTAAAAATACTTTTTCAAGTATTTAAAAAGTACCCTAGAGAAGAAACAGTACAAACCTGAACTCTACTTTCTTCATTCCAAGTGCTAAGGCCATGTCTTACAAGAGTGACCTTCTTTGGTGTAGAGATTGATCTTTCAGTAAGCGATTTCGTTGCTTTTCTAAAATCAAACGCTCCTCCAGTCATAGCATCACCATTTCCAAACTTCTCTGCCATAAGTTAACCAAAGCCAGCAATCAAAAGCCATTGATATAATTGCAAACTCCATCATAACTAGGTGAAACAACAAAGAACTAGCTAGTGGAAACTTCAAATTTCATTTGAAATCAGGCATATTCGTCAAAATAGATGGATTCCTGAAACGCTATGAATTCATGGAAGGAGAGAAGAACAAGAGCAGTAGACAAAGTAGTGGATAGTGGTACCAGTGATTAGAGACAAATCTCGACTGAAATTTGAGCAGTGAACTCCCGAACTTTCGCCGGAGAGATTAAGTAGCAAAGGACGCCTCCGAGCGTAGGATAAGCAGGAACTGTAAGTTGAAGTGGAAGTTAGAGGCACGATCGTCATGGAAACAATCCCAAAAGCCATGTTGCTGAAGAAATCAGAGAGATTAGAGGTTGAAGGGCTTAGTGGGGTTATGGGTTTCGCATTTGTGGTGGTGTAAGAATGGCGGTGGTGGAGCAGATTTCTGTGGGAATAACGACAGGGGATTGGTGGGGAATAGTTGAAGAAGACGAATGAATGGGTTTCATTATTTCGGGTAGTCTATGGCGCCAAATCGCGGGAGGACTTTTTATATCGTTAATTAGTTATTTTCCCATTAGTCAATTGGACTTCTTTTCCTTTCTCTTAGGAAAAGTCATAAATAAAATTCAAATAAATTAAAGGGTAATTCTTTTAAGTGTTAAAACGGTTGGGAATATTAAGAAAATTTAATTGGAATAATAGGATTTTTTTAAAAAAAGGAAAAAAAAAAAAGCTAAAAAGGAAGGGGAAGGAATTACAAGAGTTTCTTTGCAATTATAATCTAGAGTATGCTCATGTTGTTGGAAAAAACCTCCCACTAGAAATAAGAAAAAGAAAAAAAAAGAGAAATTAAAAAAAAAATTAATAAAATTGGAAATACAAGAATTAACGTGGAAAAATTTTAAACTAGAAAAAAAATCATGAACCAGACAATTTTCACTATATGAAAAATTATTGCAATCACTTAGAAATCTCTTCCTGGCCCCAATTACGACTTTTAACTAAGTTGGCACACTCAAGCTTAAATAAACTAAAGAATACAAAAAGATTAATTAACTAAATTGGCACATTCAAGCTTAAATAAAGTGTTCAAGTGTTTCTAATTAAGACGATTTGAAACTAAGTACATAGACTCCTTTTATAGTGCTTGGAGCTCATCATTTTCTAGCTTTTTCAATGTTGGACAATTGCACTCCTAATATTTTGTCAAAATTTAACAAATTTTGGCAAGATATTCAAGGAATGCACAGTTTTTGCTACATCCACTATTTTCACTGACAATCATAACTCTTAATTCAGAGAATTATAACTCACCTCACCATAATGAGTAGATGACTTGGAATACCACCTTCTAAGATTTTCATATTTCATCACATGCCGATAAACCTTGTTGAAATTTTTGGCTTCCACCTACTTGGCTTACATAGAAGTTCTCTAGCCATCAAATAAGTTCCACTACACACCTTGCATAATAGACAAGTGAATGCTCGTGTTCAACTTATGGAATTGCTAATAACACATCCTCTATCATGGTAAAGTGGACATACTATGAGGATGAATTCTATCTTTCTTCAGAAGAACGGATTGCCATCTTTTCTTGACGATGGAGATAATGTTGACGAACTTTTTTTGTTAGGCAATCCCTTCCCCAACACTTTTTTTATGCACGCTTCTTCTTCTAATTATTAGCTACTAGTATTAAATCAATTTCCTATGAAGTACGCCCTTCACTTTTTAGGCTTCTTTCCTATAACAAAAGTTTACTAATTTCCTTCTCATACATCAAGATTGGTTTTATGTGTTCATAAGAAGGAGAAAGTAACAAATGAGTCTAGGTGGCTTATCTTCATCATTTATTTTCACTTCAGTCACACCCAACTTAGAAATGATGCTAATGAGAAAACCCGAATGATATGAGATTTTTGTACCTTCCACCATTCGCAACTCTAGAACACAATTGATTCGAGATGTTCTTTGTGTTATATATTGCTTCTCCCAGAGCTCTTTGACTATCAAAATTCAATCCACATTTGTAAGAACATTTTTAACCAAATTTAGCTTAATTACACTTGCAACTCTTTAATCACACAAAATCTCTTTCCAACTCCAATACAAAAGAAAACACTTTCTCAAAATATTTGTACCACTCACGCTCTTTTTAACCACTCTCAGACTACAGTATACAAAGAGGGAATTTAACAAGAGTTAGCATACTCAACTTAAAGTGTTCATAACTGAAATGATTTGAAACCAAATGCATAGGTTCATTCTTTAGTGTTTGGAACTCATTACTTTTTCAATGTGGGACAACTGCACCATCAAAACTCAACACATGTGAGGCTCAAATGGACAGATCCTCAACCCAAATTTAGTTGAGAAGCATACTTTAAACATAGTCTAATATATTGAGGGATATTATTTTCATGATTTAATAACAAAGTTTCACAGATATAAGTCTAGCAAACTTGTATAAAGAATGTATTATACACCAAGATACAATATTTGAATCTCCCACCTTCAATATGTTTAAACTTTTTTGGGCAAATTGCAAAAATTGCCCCTAAAGTATTGTTGATGTAGGGGTATTATGAAAAATTTAGCCATCTAAATAATGAACTGATGTAGGGGTATTTTGGGAAATTCAAAATTATTTAGATGTCTGAATTTTATTATTTGTTTTAAATATTTTTCAATATAATATTTTAGATTAGGTGTGACAAAACCCTTTCACTTTGGATCTATTTAAAGGGAGCATTGCTAACATTTCATTAGAAAAAAAAATCAACAAAACTTCTCCAAGATTACTCCAAGATTCTCTTAGTCTTTTTGCAACATTTTGCATCAATTGGTATTAGAGCACCCTTCGTGAAAGGGCCTAAATGCTGACCAAGAACATCAAGAACCTCGACCCACCTGTTGTAGATGCCGAAGCATCTTCATCTTCTCCTCAATCTTTCAACCGGCGCTTAACTCATGTGGAAGCATCCTTTGAAGAACAAAATACTCAACTTCTGGATGTGCAGTCCAAAATGGTTGGTCTTATAGATTCAATGACCGGAATTCAACAAGTTGTAGAAATCCTCACTCAAGAAAAGGGTAAGACCATTGTTGCCACTATCCAAGGACATAATTTCAACCCTCTGTGTATTCAATAACAAGTTAATTTGCTTCACTGTAAGACTGAATGTGAAGTTTTACCTCATGCTCGACAAGACAGAGTCATCCCAAGAGCACCGAGATTTCATGAAACACTAACCTCAATTTGATCAAAGAGACCAAGATTGGGTAGAGCTGCATGAGAGAGCAAGAGAGAGCGAGAACGAGAGTGTGAGAGAGAGCTAGAGAGATAGAGTGATTGTGAGTAAGGAAAGGATGCGAGAGCGATAGTCAATATATATATATATTTGAGTTGGGATGAGGGATCGGGGTCGAGGCAGCGATACCCTCCCCGTCCCCCGACGGGGATTCTAAAAAGGTTTTCGATTTGACCCCATCCTTGGTCAAACCGAGGATTCCCTGACCTGCGGGTTTTTTTAGTCAGCCCTAAAGCTCCAGCTAGACCTCCATTTGGTGATGGTTAAAGGGAGCAATTGGGAAGCAATGTGCTAAATTCTTTACACCATCATTTTTTTCAGCAAAGACATTTTCCCCACAATATGGTTGGATTGGATTCTGGCTCTTCTGATGAGGAAAACCTTGAAAATCCAATGCAAGATTATTACCACAGATATCCTCCATTCCAAGAAGAACACCTTCCATATCAAGAAAATTTCCAAGATCATCCATATCACAAGCGGAATAACCAAGAAAATTTTCAAGATTGGCATCACTCTCGAGGAAGTTTTGGTAAACAACCTTGGAGGCAAGAATCGGAATGCAAGACAAAAAAATCGACCTTCCATATTACAACGGACGCATGAACATTGAAGTTTTTCTCGATTGGGTTAAAGATATTGAATGCTTCTTTGATTACATGGGGACTTCGGATGATAGGAATGTTAAGCTTGTTTCTCTCAACAAAAAGGTGGCACTTCTGCTTGGCGGGACCAAGTCCAACATAATTGAAAGATGTTTGGTTTACAACCAATTCCAACACTAAAGCAAGGTACATGAAATGTTGAAGAATACCCGGAAGAATTCCATCGACTTAGTGCTCGAAACAACCTAGTTGAAAGGGAGATCCAACAGATTGCTCAATTGTCACACCCACTCCCAGATTACCCTCTTAACCTAGGAGTAGGTGCAACCTACACGTATATGCGTTATCCTGTATACTAAAACATAATAGAAAACCTATTCAAACGTACAAACTTCTCTACTGGTGAGAACATTATAAGGAAATCATAAATTATACATAAGGTTTCTTAGCAAATAATTCATCATACATGTGTATTTGTTTAGCATATGTTACAAAGCCCCACACTCGTTATGCCACAGTGATCATGTACAACAAAATTTGTGCTTAGACTGGTATTTACAACTATCCCAGAGTACTATAGCCAAGTAAGCCCCAGACGAGGTTCTTCTGTAGGCTAGGCATCCCGGACATGCTCGCTACCTGAAACAAACAACAATAAACAAAAGGCGTAAGCTTATGCTCAGTGAGTGACTAAATTATCAGTTTCAATTTAATCCTCGAATTCATGCTGATCACAAAACGACACTTGTGACATTTAACAAGGAACATAAACATTTATCTAATGAGTGGTGGAGCAAAGCTCAACTCTTTTAACCTTATACTTCGACTGCTAGTATTCATATATTCATACACCTTCACATTTAGTCACTCGGTGTTCAACTTCCAAGTGCTTTCTCATATTGTCCCTAAACACTGAATTTCAATATTAAGTCACTACTCAAGTGCCTTCACTCATGGTCCTTCAGCACTGAGCCATCATATACTGGTTTCTATATGCCTTCTTACGAGGTCCCTCGGCATTAGAAACTATTTCAGTCAATCTCACTAGTGGCTTCACTCATGGTCCCTCAGCACTATGTATCATATATCTCCATAGGCCTTCACACAGGGTTCTTTGGCCATGGTTTGCATTTAAATAGCACACATACAGGAATTCACCTATTATATATATGCTCTTCCACTTGTACATTAATACGATAGTCTTTAATCAATTTGAGAGTTACTCACAGTTTGTCTTAGGCCCTGAGCGAATTGTATGCTTTTCTGAGCTCTTCTTGGCCTGTAAAACACATTTCTCATATTAGGTTTCCTTTGGACTATTTTTTTTTTCAAAATCATAGGTATGCATATTAATAACTAGCGATACTCTATGTTACTAGCGAGACTACCAGCGAGATTCACATTACTGGGTGTTACACTAGTGAAACTGGAGTGAATTAGACTAGCGATATCATCTTAAGGAACGATACCTAGCGAGACTTTAGCGAGAATTGTGAGATGCAGAGCCCCTTTGCATTTATCAGCGACACCCGTTCCGCTGCTCACTCTCCCGCTCCTTAGCAACATCACTGTCTAGCGACACTTGATATTACAGTTTCCTTCCTTCTCTTCAAACTTCTTCCTTTATCCTGCTAAAACCATATTACAGCCAAAATCAGAACTTCCTTCCTTCTACAATCTTGTAAGGTAATGAGTTCTCTAACTTACCTCAAAATTTCAGGCCTTAATTCATCGTCATTTGAGAATTATTCCCAAATAACTTCGGTTGTCCTGCTTTGCTTAGCAGTTCCACTCCGCTTACTTCTTCCTAGAGATTAACACATTTTTGCTCGGTTTTAGCTTACACATCCTTCATGGAAGTTGCTAAGAATTGATTCAACTTACTTACCTCAAAATATCAGTTCTTACTTTGACGCCCTCGGTTCACTCTCCTTCAAACACCGATTGGTGTTCAAGTTTATCGGCAACCATCAAGCTACTGGTTCCAGCTTCAAAATCATCACGAAACTGATCTGATTTCTACTCAAATTCTGTTCAAGTACTTTCTTCTACCTCTCCTCATTATTTGTCTGCGAAATAGAGTTAATCTGAGTTCGAAAATGTATCCCAAAAGGCTTAATTATTCGATGCACTCCTTTATATGTCAATATAAATCACCAACTTACCAGTTCTAACTTCATCCTCCTTCTAGAATTAGCCAGCGCCACCTTCCACACATGGCTTCAGCAACGCATAGTCTTCACTTACTATGCCACTGATTGCTCCACGCCGGATAGCTGATTACCGCATGGCCCTCTTGACCATTTTTCTATGTCCGACGAATACCCTTCTTCAACGCATAGGCTATCTCAACGCATAGCGATGCCAACTTCGAGCACATAGTAGCCTTCAACGCATACTTCTATTAACGCATATGGCACCCTTCTCCCTTCACATCTTTCTCCCCGCCGAGTTGCCCTCTTCAACACATACTTATCAGCGGCAACTCTTGTCAATCTTAAATATCCCTCAACGCATGGTCACTCATCGCATGGCCAACACTTAACCATTTTCACTCTCCCCCAACTTAGCAAATTTTCTTTACTTGCTTGCCCCATAATTTCTTTTTACTTACTTTCTCTTAGTAACAAGTACGGGGCTTACATCAATATATTGATGGGTTGCGTTATGATATTAAAGAAAAGTTTCACCTTCAACCCCTCATAAGTGTGGCAAAATTTGTGTCCTTTGCTTTAACAGTGGAAGAAGATGAATCACAAAGGTAGAAATGTTGGCCAAGAAGGAAGAACGCTTGGGAAAAGGCCTCATCTCAACCTCGGAAGATTGCCCAAGACCTTGCCAAAAATGCCAATCAAGGTAGCACTACAAAGGATAAAGAGACAACAACAAACAAACTTGAGCAGACCGAAAAGAGAATAATAATACTTCTTATTTTAAAAATAATACTTATAATCAACCTCACATGGGTAAATGCTTTAGGTGTGGTCATCTTTCTAATGATTGTCCTCAAAGAAAAAATCTTACAATCCAAGAGAGGCAAGAAAATCAAGAAGACATCGATCTTAATGATGAAGTAGTGAGGATGATTGGAACCATGGTTACAACTCCTCCAAGGCATGAGTTATTTCGGATTAGATGCATATTAAAAGGAAAGATTTGTAACACTCAGGTCATTTGGCATTTTACAAATTACTTTTTACTCCAAGATTCTCTTAGTCTTTTTGCAACATTTCGCGTCAATTGTGGTTGTTGCAATTACATCACTCAAACTTTCAAATAAAAATTGGACCCCTAAACTTGTACAAGTGTTTAAATTAAACCCTCAAACTTACAATAATTGTAGAAATTGGACCCACAAATGGTAAAAATTGGACTCACGAACTTATACAAATGTTACAATTTATACAATTATTAAGTTTGAATGTCCAATTTGACTCAATTTTAACATGTATAATTGAAAGTTTGAAGGGTGTAATTGCAACTATCACCATATTTTCAGGGTGGTTTTTGTAATTTGTCCAACTTATTTCTTCAATATATATATACACACACGTGGTTAAACTTAAAAAAGCAAAAATAAATTCAACCAAAATAGCATAAGAAAACAATTGAGGAAAATTTACATATAACCCAAAAATTGGGCCGAAAATGTCAAATGACCTTAATTTTAAAAAATGCCAAATGACCATTTGCTAATGTCAAGTTCGAATGAAATTACCAAAATGAACTCACGTAAGCGAAAAAGTCGATCTTGCTCTAGCTTTCGCTCTCGCTTTCTTTTCTCACTCACGATCAGTCTCATCTCTCATGCTTTCTCTCTCTCACTCTCGCTCTTGTTTATCGAAAATCGCGTTGGAGCTTGAACTTGTCTTGCCAGAGAAGAAGAAGAAAAGAAAAAAAGAGAGGGAGTTATGAAGGAGAAGAAAAGAGAGAGAGAGTTGCTCGAGAAGAAGAGAAAAACAGAAAAGGAAAGAAATGGAGAAGAAAAAAAATGAAAAATATATATATAAAGAAGGACAATACCATAAATTCACTAATATCATCAAAAGATTATTTGGCAATTTTTTTAAAAAAATTGAGTCTTGTGACTATTTTGGACCTTTAAGATAGGCTTTTAATTGAGAAGTCGGTGCGCCTGACTGTTCTCCTCATTAGCGCGGGACCCGTTGTGGTTCGCAGTTTGTTCTCATACATAGAAAACATGATCGATTCTTAGACGACAGATCGAGAGAATGGATGTCCATGAAATCGATAAAGACGAAGATGACGGGCCTCCTCCTGGATGGGAACCCATCACTCCGCCGCTTCCGCTACCGCCGCCGCCGCCACTTTCTTGTGAGTGCTTCCGAGGGTTATTTCAGATTTTGTGTTTGCGAATCTTCGTCTTGGTTTTGAGGTTCGAAGCATTTAATTATTTCCCATCTCTGGCGCTTTATACATCTGATTGAACTTCTGTTGATTGAATTCAAAACTTAAGCTGACATTTTTCTTTTGTGAGTGAATCGGTTTGGTGGTTGCTTCCCACTTCTTATAACGGTGAATATGTTAACCTAAGTTAGCAGGAAAACTCTTTCTGAAATTAATCCAATTCACATCTGTGCAGAGTGTGTTATTAATCCGCTTAAACAATTATAATTCACACGTAGTTTCAGTTCATGGAATCGATTTTCATCCAACAAAAGCGCATAGAAGTTGGGGCATTCTTGCTAGCATGTTTAATTGCAAGTCCCAAATATTGTAATTGTTCTCACTGGGAAAGGTTTTGATCTGCAGCCGATATGGCACAAATGGTCTGTGGTACCTGCCGTCGCCTACTTAAGTATTTAAAGGGAGCCAGATGTGTTCAGTGCTCGTGCTGTTCAACAGTTAACTTTGTTTTAGAAGGTTCCTTCTCTTTTCCTTCCTTCTTTTTTAGGTTTTTCTATTATTTTCTTCCTCAAAAGTTGTCTTGTTCATATGCTGTTGGGTTTTTGCTAATTTTTAAGAGCCCCAATTCCCATGTATGTTGGTTTCAAAACGCCATTAGCACTTCCAAACTCTATGCTCTTCAATTCTGTTTTCTTCCTACTGCGTCCTCTTTCATTAGAGGGTCAAGTGTTCGGTTTTAACTCTGAATATCTTTTTCTTGTGCTAGTTCTGGGTGGTGCCTGTATACCCCTTTTTTACCTATATGTAATACTTGAGGGAAGTGTTTTTAGTGTTAAGGATTTACATAATGTGATTGTGCCTCCAAACATTAATGCTCTACATAAAACCAAATATTGTAGGATTTACGATTCTTTTCAGATGGGTCATAGATGAATTTAGGTGGTCTTACAGACATTGAAATCCGAATCATTTTCCCCCATTCCTGCATTCAAAGTATCCACATCTTAGCCACCAAGTACAATTGTTGAGTTCGATCAACTCATCCTTAGGACGAGCCAACACTAGACCAGTTTATAAATTAAATAACTGTATACTGCCTGAAATCCAAATGATCATTACTTTTTCCATTTCCATTCTTTCGATACATGTTGTATCTGGATGTTAAAAGCAAATTTTGGCTTTCCAGAAGGGTTTCTACTATGTGTGTGTAATTGTCCAAGTATTCTGTCCTTCCCGTTGTATTAATAGGTACTCTATTGTAGATTGATTGAATTTTGAAGATTTTAGCTGATGGGATTAGATTAGAGTCTAATTCTCCTTGAAAACTCTCATTTCCTAGAATTTGGGTTCAGTGGATGTAATCAATCATTTCTAGAATCTACTGAAAAAATGAAATTCATGTTTAGAAGAAAAATACTTCAGCATAACATTTTTTGGCAGTTCAATCTATATTGTTCTGAAAAGTTCACGTCTGTCCCAAGGCAGTTCAAGTTTATCTATTTTGTCATTTTGTCAGGATTTACTATACAATTTTAACTTAATTAGTCTTTATAACGACTTGCTGTCAATGTCTTATGATTCAGCTTTTCCTTTTCTTTTATTAACACCTCTTCATTCTCCTTTCAGCTCACGAGGTTGGACAAGTTAAATGTGGTTCTTGTGCAGTGTTGCTTATGTACCCGTATGGAGCATCATCAGTTAGGTGTTCCTCGTGTACCAGTGTGACGGAAATTGGGGTATGTCACTCAACATTCTGGCAAAGTTCTCGCTTGGAATATGCTTAAATACGTATCGTACAGTCTAAATCTTTCTAGTTGTCTCCTTCATTCATGGTTAAATTACAAATTTCGTCTCTATGTTTGAAGAAAGTTAGAATTGAGTTTTTATGGTTCGATAAAACCTCATAAATAGTTCTTGTGGATTTTAATTATGCTTTTGTTGCGAGTTCACATTTACGGAAACGAGGGTGGCGGTTACGGTAATTTCAACCGTTTCTTTGCTTTGATGCTTGATTTTTTTTATTCATCGGCTTTAAGTGGCTGTGCAGGTGCATAACAGGCGTCCACCGTGGTCTGTCCAGCAGGGACAAGCAGCCCCTCCTACCAACTTTGTCCAGTAGAATCTGTTCATCTATGAGATACTTCTGCTTAGGAAAAGATGTGGCATTTTCCGAAATTTTCTTTTCCGTTGCAGCCTGAATCAGCAGGCAGAGAAGGAAAACAACATTATCAATCACTACTCGCACTTTTATTACTTATTATTAGTTACTGAGTTTATGTAAAGGAACTTAGGAACTGACCTTCCCAAATTCTTACATGTTTTTATCTCAAGTTTTTTGCCTTGTGACTTGACTTCCTGCTTATGCTCATTTTTAGGCTGCTGATTGGAGCCTTATTAGGTGCTTCCAACCTCTGAGGTGTTCTTTTTTGGTAATTTGTAAATGATTGGAGCCTTTCGTATTGTCAAATTGTTGTGGCGTAATTTAATGAGATGTGCCATCTATAATTTATCTTCTATGATTGTTAAGTTTGGGTTTAAAATTTTCTCATAAGCATTTTCATTTTCTAGTTTGAAAGTTAAATTTGATAGAGCCAGTAAATGTTGGGTTGGGACATAAGGGAAGATATAGGGTCTAATAACATATTGGATTTATGTAAAGAAACAAGACCGTCAGAGATGCTTGAAACACTTAACATGCCAAGCCTATTTGAATTGACTAGAAAAAAGGAAATATTTTTCAAAAAGGTCATTTTTTATTTAAACTCTTTTAATGAAAATGGTTCGAAAATACACTTTGAAAGTGTCTTAAAAGCCATTTTGAATAGTTGCTAAACATTTCATTGTTTCCAAAATGATTTATTTTTAAACAAAACACAACAATCTTGGAAAAGGTTGAATATTAACAACAGTTTGCCCTTTCTTTAAGGAGTATCAAAGTTTGAAATATTACTCACTTTTCATGAAGGTTCCAAACCTATTATTGGAGTATCAAAGTTTGAAATATTACTCACTTTTCATGAAGGTTTCATACCTATTATTGGAGTAGGAGTCTTTGAAGATTTCAGACAAAAATTTGGATTTGAAATGGTGTGACTGTGACTTAGAGTTAAAATTCTCCACTATCGCAAGTTCCAATTTTCATTTGAAATTTTAAAAACATTCTTTTTCAGAGTAGTTTTAAAACCTCTATAAAAGATAAAAAATAATATTGCAGTTTTGGAAAGAATATGAGTACTTTTGAAACAAATACCATGAGGGATAAACTTGCCACTTGAGAATACATTTAACAATTAAAGAGGCAAAGCGGCTACAGCTATAGGCCAACAATTAAAGTTAAGGAAATGGCTCTTATGACTCAATTTAGCATTTCAATTTACAATCCAGACTATTAAGAGACCTATACTGATCCTCAAAGAGAGGATCATAGAAATATGTCAGTACGAGAATGTAGACTAGATAATTGCATCAAATTGTTTGTGAGAGAAAAATAGCAGATTGATTTCCGAGTAATAAAGAGAGTGGTGCAGAGTAATCACTATTGAACGTTTCTCAATCCATGAATACCTTCAATCATCAGCTGGGAAGTCCTCATCTGAACCAGTTTCTAGAAATGAACCAAGAGTCTTCCGCAAAAGGCTGAAAGTCTTATCATCCTGTGTTCCAGATCAACGTGTATAATTAAGATGCCCATTAGCATGGAAGGGGTAAGGCGTTAGTGCTAATTTTATGAATTACAGGTCGTACTATACCTGCTTTTTCCTTTTCAAAGACTCCTCCAATTGAGCAATCTTTTCAGCATAAGCTTTCTCTTGTTCAGATATCAGGCTCCTTTCTCTTTTTCCTGTTACAAATACGAAGGAAAATAGATAATAATCATAATAATAATAGTAAAATGTTTTGTACTGATTAATGCATAACTTCATGCATACTCAGTTGTTCATATTTTGCGAATAGTCTTTCTTTCTCCTCTTCAAATTTGGAAATGGTGTCTGCCAAAGCCAAACAGCATCTTAAATTAGGAAAAGATATTTAAAGAAGCGTCTTGAAGAAAGAGGCTTTTCTTAGAGCTCCAATGGTTTAAGATCATAGGCCCATAATGTGAAAGGTTCTTCAATACCAATATATCATACACATCCAAATTATTTCAAGAAAGGAATCCAAAAAGCAATCAGTATCGATGGAACGCACATATTGTAGTTGAGGACCTAACTGGCTAACTCCATGGTCAATGCTTCAATTGCCACTCAGCACTATGATGTCTCTCAAAGACCGAGGATTCTTTTATGCAATGGAATGAAGCCTAACCTCATGAATGCGATGAAGGAAAATTATAAAGCATGGTAGGGATTTGCTCATCCATTATGAAGGTCTCGCGCCAGTTGAGAGTTAATAAATAAAATGAAAATTAGTCTAAACAGGAGTAGAAAATGAATATTTCTCACTCGAAGTGGATGTTACCTTTTATGGCCTGGAGATGTGTAGTTTTCTCTTTTGTGAATTTCTCGTAAAGTGCTTGGAATTTAGCAGTTTCGTTCTTCAAACAGTTTTCACACTATAAAGAAGCCATATTGATTTTAACACAACAGCTGGAAAATGCATTAATACAATGAAACTAGAAACAAAATATAATCGGCTTCAAATTTGCGCTTGAATGGCCTCTATTTCAAGTCGTCGTTCTCCACCAACCTCTTTTGAGCTTTTCGATAGAGCTTTTGCAAAATTTTGCCTGAAATTGGTTGGAGGAAATAGATTGCATTCATTCGTTTATAACTAATTCAACCAAATATCGAAGGGAGCAACATCGTGAACTCGTTCAGGATAGTTCTGAAATCTACCTGTCCTTCTCAAGTTTAGATTTCACCTCCTCAATCATTGTTCTCATCTCAGTCGCTACACTGTCAATAATATGAAATTTAACATTCAAAACATCGTTTAGTGCAGGACAAGAAGAAGAGTATTAGGTAAGCGGCATGGATTGAAGTTGGAAAACGGTCCAATGTTCGACAGAAACAGTGAGGCGAAGCAAGTCTGATCCAGTAAGCTAAGTTTAAACAGGCTCTCATTTCAAGTTTTTAACGAATCATACCAAGCAAATCATAAAATCAAACTACCAGTGAGGTCAGTTCAAATCTACCAGAAGAAGGACAATGAAGGTGCAAACGAGCAGCCGTATACAGAAAGTCGAGAAACGGAAATAAGCACACAATAACACACGATTTCAGCAGCTCCAGTCAATTAACTAATCATCAATAAATTCCGATTGAGAAAAACCACTCGAATTACCTTGAGATCGTCTCCTCATTCTTCTTCTGGTCGTCCTTATGAGCTCTCTCTTTGATCTGATTCAGCGCCGACACTATCCCTTTGAGATCGCTGCATACAATAAACATCATTGTCAAGATTCTCCAAAATATCACCAGAAACTGAAACAGAAATGGAAAAAATAGTACGTACTCGGAAAGGTCGAGATCGAGGTCGATATCATCGTTGGTCCGCTTCCTTTGATCGGAGCTCTTGAGATCGGTGTCGGAGACTCGCTTCCTGGTTCTTGTTTTAGTAGTAGGAATTTTCATGTTCCCCATCTGGATCGAGGTTGAAGAAAACTTTAGAATTGAAGATGGAGAACCGTTCTCTGTTTCGAAGCGTTTGGAATGTTGAATTATCAAGACTTGTAAATATCCCGCTGAATCGTGATGCATTTGGCGCGCCAGTATAGGTTCGTTTGGGTGTGAATTCAAATTTTTTAGAGGACCAATCATTCCTATCCACGTGGACACTTAGAAAGTTGATACGTTGGTGAGTTCGAAATGGGATTGGGGATCTACTAAGCTATAGTTGACTTATGTGATATGTTGATTATTTATTTATTTTGAGTAAGTGATATGTTGATGCTGGAAATTGATAGAATGTTTTGAATTTATTATTTGGTATTTCAAAGGATTAAATACGTGATCTTGCAATGTACCAAAATCTACGTTGTATTCGTATTTATGTTATTTACATCGATTTTGGCTCTAGAATTTAGAGGAGTGTGCTATATAAACTCTCTAGTTCCATTGGTATTTTGAAATCTGTAATAAGATGTAAGCTAATAATAAATTGTCCTCTCCCTTTGTCCGTGGACATAACTAATACACTGTAAGTGAATTAATAAATCTCTATGTCAATTTTCTATTGCTTTCGTTTTTGTTTATCTTTGATTGTCGCTTTCTTAACAAAAATTCTAGATATTTATTGGAACTTATTTAGAAACCTTGTTAGACACAAAAATAATTTTTTGATGTTATAAAATGAAGACAAAAGAAGAACAATATGAACAACAAGAGAGAGATGAAGAGAAGTTTTAAAAATACTCTTACCGTTAGTGTACTTAATTTATTTGAAGTTACCTTGAGTTGAAAAGAAAATTAATTTTAGAATAACTCATATAGATACTATGTGTGTGTGTGTTTATCGAAGGTATTCTCATTTTCTCCTAATAGTCCAATTGGTATACCAATTTTCTCAACAAGAGAATAAAACTTAGAACTTCAAGTTAGCATAAAAGTCCAAAAGCAAAATTTCCTCTCAAAACGACAAATTGCCAAATAGAAAAATGGTCGGTAGGGGTGTACATATAGACATCGAAAATCGATCTAATTGGCCGAAACCAACCAAAGTAACCATGGTCGATCAGGGATGTATCCACAAAAACCGACACCCCAATTGACTGACCATAGAGTGCAATAATTTTTTAAAAAATAAATAATTAATTAATTTTCCCTCCTCCCTTTCTCCTCTTCTTTCATATCAATAAGAAAAATATAAAACCCGATCGAACTGACCGATTGTCGGTCGATAGCAACAATTTTTTTTGGTTGGTTTTCGGTGCTAGTTGTAAGCCCTAATTGGTAAGACATGCTTAGCCTTGGAAGAAGGCAAGCTAAGAAGAAGTTATGTGTTATGCGTTGTAAAGAGGAATGGTGGCCGAGAGTGAAGGAGCAAAAATTGAGTGTTGGCCACGGCTATGCGTTGGTAAGGTTGAAGAGTTGTTATATTTTGATAGGGTTACTATGCGTTGAAGGTGTCACCATGCGTTGGAAGTGAAGTTGGAACTTGGCCGGGAGAAGTTGTACTTCACCTACCATGCGCTGGAGAGTAGCTGTATGCAATGGACTGCATCTATGCGTTCAAGGTTGTTGCCATGCGTTGGAGGCAGTTGTGTGTAGATGGCTGCTGTGGGCGTTAGAGGTAGTTTGCGTCAAGGGTTGCTATGCGTTGGTGTGTTGGTGAAAAAGTCTGCGCCGGCAACCTTATTTTAAAAAGGAATGGAAGTGGAGGTTAAGTCGGCAACATATATATATGAGTGGGCTGAGAGTTTAATCATTTTAAACACATTCCATAGCTCAAGTTGGTTCCATTTTTCAGAAAAATAACGAGGGAAGATAGAAGAAGTTGTTCATGTCGAATTTGAGTGGAATTCTATTTGTTTTGGTGGTGTAACTAAAGCTTGAACAAAAAGTTTGATTGTGGTCGTGAAATCCGAACATGGTTTAGTGTTTGGAGAAGTGTGAGCTGAGGAAGTTGAAGATAAGCCTGAAATTTTGAGGTTAGTAAGTTAACTCAATTTCTAACCATTTATATGAAGGATGTTTGAGTTAAATTTGAGGGGAAGCATGTAAAATTGTAGGTGGAAGTGATTGCTATTGATTTGCTAGACGATTGAGAGCAAATCGATGTTATTTGAAAATATCTTTCAAACGGAGAAGAATCATGCTCTGAAATTTTGAGGTAAGTTAAAGAACCTATTCCTTTATAAGTTTGTAGATGGGAAGAAGTTTTGAATTTGGCTAAAAATGTGATTTTTATCAGGTAGAAGTGAGAAAAAAAGTAAAGGAAGAAACTGTGGCTGTCAGGTGTCGCTGGAACTGTAGTGTCGCTGAGAAGTTGGAAAGGGAGTAGCGAGACGAGTATTGCTGGTAGCGCAGAGGGTTATGCGTCTCCCAAATCTTGCTGTGTGTCGCTAGGTATCGCTACTCAATGTGAATTTCGCTAGTCTCGCTCATTATGGTCTCGCTAGTGTTGTATATTTGTAGGCCAATCTCACTAGTAATCTCGTTCATTAAGAATTATTTTGGGAGAAATTAGTCTCGGTGATGAAGCATGATTGGAATTTAATTATGCAAACTTAATGGTTATGGAAAGGAAGTTTAGGAAAGCCTAACACGAGAAATGTGTATTTACAGGCCAAGAAGAGCTAGGAAAGGCGTATAATCCGCTCAGGGCCTAAGATAAGTAGTGAGTGACACTTTTCTTTCTTTAAAAATGATTTTATTGAAAATGTTTATTTCGGTTTTCTTATGATGATTTAATTCTTGAAAAGCATGATGGATGATTGTATTGATTATAAGGCATGTTTTATCTGTTTTCTATAAGTTCTACTTCGTCTGTGTGGCATATGATGTGGTTAATGTGGCAAATGTTGATGAGTGAGTTAACTGTAAGCACAAACATCGTGTAACACCCTATTTTTGGAGCCAAGTGCTTAAGGGCTTATAAGAAAAAGAAGTAAGATAAGAAAGGTGAAATTTGGATTACAAAGCCTGTGGAGTTGGGAAATTTTAAGAGGAAATTTTTAGTTTGTGTAGTTAGCCAGATTTTGGCAAAAAAGGAATAGGTATGCATTGAATTTAAAAGATTTATACTTGAGTTTTAGATTAAGTAATTCTGAAATTATTCTAGTAAAACAACTAGAATGTTAAATTTGGAAGCATGATCTAAGGAAAGGAAATCTCACCAGAGGGCTAGAGAGAGTGGAGTTGGACACGCACTTGATAAGGAAGAGACCATGTTGGACGCATGGTCAAGCTAAGGAAACGTATAATAACCCTTGTGGGGAAGAAAATGGTTGAGTTATGAAGTATTGAAAGAAAAACTGAGAACTTGAGGAAGAGGTGAACGCATAGGCCTACACTTAGCTTTGGAAGTTACACAAGTTATAAAGATTAGTTTTGGAAGATGACAAGCTAAAGAAGGTAAGTAAAGAGGGGCCGAGAGCCTTAAGGCATGAGTAGCATGTGTTGAAGATTTACTATGCGTTGGAGGAGCCTGTGCAAATCCTTGATCCAAAAGAGCAAGTGTTAAGATAAAAAAACTATACCACTTGTTAAATTTTTAAGAAGAAATCACCAAGTGGAAGAGGCAACATGGGAAAGTGAAGACCAAGTGAAGATCAAATATCCTCATCTTTTCTCGGAATGATCTTATTTGAATTTCGAGGACGAAATTCTCAAAAAGGGGGTAATGAATTGTAAGCCCTAACTTGTAAGACATGCTTAGCCTTGGGAGAAGGCAAGCTAGGAAGAAGTCATGTGTTATACGTTGTAAAGAGGAATCGTGGCTGAGAGTGAAGAAGCAAAAACTTATAGAAAACATGCGTTAAGGGTTAAAGTGTTGGCCACAGCTATGTGTTGGTAAGGTTGAAGAGTTGTTATATTTTGATGGGGCTACTATGCGTTGAAGGTTGTTGTCATGCGTTGGAGGCAGTTGTGTGTGGATTGCTGCTGCAGGCGTGGAGGTAGCATGCTTTGAGGGTTGCTATGCGTTGATGAGCTGAAGCCATGCGTTGGTGAGGCTGTGTGAAGAAGCATGCGTTAGGCGATGCTAGCCTAGTTGGCGTTGGAAGTAACATTGAGTGGGTATGCGTTTAAGTTTGTGATGTGTCTAAGCTTGTTAAGCACTTGAGCCAGCAACTGAGTATGTTAAAGGAGGTTGCGTTATTTTGAAAAAATGAAAATTAAATTGATTAAAGAAAGGGAGAAAGTGGAGGTTAAGTCGGCAACCTATATAAAGAAGTGAGTTGAGTGTTTAATCATTTTAAACACATTCCAAAGCTCGAGTCGGTTCCATTTTGCAAATAGCAACGATGAAAGGTAGAAGAAGGTATTCATATCGAATTCAAGTAGAATTCTATTGGTTTTGGTGGTGTAACTGAAGCTGGAACAGAAAGTTTGACTGCAGTTGTGAAATTCAAGCATGGTCTAGTGTTTGGAGAAGAGCGAGCTGGGGAAGTCGAAGATAGGGTTGAAATTTTAAGGTTAGTAAGTTAACTCAATTTCTAACCATTTCTATGAAGGATGTTTGAGCTGAATTTGAAGGGAAATATGTAAAATTGTAGGTGGAAGCAACTGTTACTGATTTGCTAGGCGATTGTGAGCAGCTTTGTGTTATTTGGGAATATCTCTCAAACGGTGAAGAATTATGCTCTAAAATTTTGAGGTAAGTTAGAGAACCTAATTCTTTACAAGTTTGTAGAAGGGAAAAAGTTCTAAATTTGGCTGGAAATACGATTTTTATCAGGTAGAAGTGGGAATAAGATGAAAAGAGGAAACTGTGGCTGTTGGGTGTCGCTGGAACTGCAGTGTCGCTGCAAAGTTGGAGAGTAAGTAGCGAGACGAGTGTCGCTGGTAGCGCAGAGGGCTATGCATCTCACAAATCTCGCTGAGTGTCGCTAGGAATCGCTACTCAAGGTGAATCTCGCTAGTCTCGCTTACTGTGGTCTCGCTAGTACTGCATATTTGTAGCCCAATCTCGCTAGTAGTCTCGTTGGTTATTTGTAATCTTACTCATTATGAGTTGTCTTGGGAGAAGTTAGTCTCGATGATGAAGCATGTTTGGAGTCTGATTATGCAAACTTAATGATTGTGGAAAGGAATTCTAGGGAAGTCCAACACGAGAAATGTGGATTTACAGGCCAAAAGGAGCTAAAAAAGGTGTACAATCCACTTAAGGCCTAGGACAAGTCGTGAGTAACTTTCTATCTAAAAGTGTTTAGTCCTATCATAGTTTCTTGATAATATTTGTTGATAAATGCTTACATGATCAAATTCTATGAACTTTATGTGTGTTCCATGTGTGGTATAATGAGTTGTTTTGATATATATTTATATATACAGACTGAACAAAAGTATGTGAATAATAAGGATAAGACAGATGGAAGCATGTGAACTTATGATTAATATTGCGATGTGGGAGTGGGCTCAAGTATATGAATATGTACATGCTATATGGGGTAAGGCTTAAGAAAAGTATGAAATTTAATTATGTGAGTAAATGGAAGCATATAAGCTTATATTTAGTGTTGTGATGTAGGAGATATTACAAGCTCATGATTTTATGTTATATTGCATTCTTATTTGAATGACTCCCAATGTTGAGGTACGAAGAGAAGGCATGTGGGGTATTTGTGCATGTAATTAGCTTCGTGGTAATATTGTTCTGTTTATCATGAAATGATTTATAAAGAACTATTTATGCAAAGCATATTTGCTAGATAATGTTTTCTAAGGGACCCAATGTTGAGGGACGATGTGAAGACATGTGGGAAATCCAATGTCGTAAGAAACCCAATGCTGAGGGACGATGTGAAGGCATGTGGGAAATCCAGTGTTGTGAGAAACCCAATGCTGAGGTCGATGTAAAGGCATGTGGTCAATCTTGTATTTGAAAACTTAGTGCTGAGAGATGTAGAGAAGACACTTGAGTATCCTGGGGATCCAATACTGAGGGTTTGGGAGAAGGTACTTGGGTAGCCCATGAGCAAATTGTGATTTAGTGATGCTGAGGTGTTAAGAGTACTCCACTCAGCTAAGGAATATCGACGCTAGGTGCGTTGAGCTTTGCTCTGCCTCAACTAAGGAAGGAGATTTAAAGGAAACAGTTTGTGAATATTGTTTCCATAAATAATCAGATGTGGTTAAACTATGATCTGATGTATGCTAGTGATGGATATGGTTGGATTTTATATTTTCATACATTGTCGATAAAAACTTTAATTAGTCACTCATTGGGCATTTAAGCTCACGTTTTCCTTGTTTTTCTATTTTTTTTTCCAGGTAGCGAGCAAGTTCGAGATGCTTAGCCTACGCAAGATCTCGTCTAGGTCTACCAACGGTGTTTAGTATTCTGAAAATTGTAAATAATTAAACTGGATCATGTGTTGTACATATAGAGAGGGTTAAGGGAATTGTTGTGTATTTATGCTATTATATGACTGAATGAAAATGATGTGCGTATGGTAAGTTAACTCTGGTGTATGTGTGAAGTAGTTTATAGTTATAACTATTTATTAGGTAAAGACAGAGTTTATGGTTGACAGTGGATGTCGTAAGAGGGTCGATATCCGCTGTGTTCACACTCACTTCCGGGTTAGGAGGGTATTCGGGAGGGAGTGTGACACATCGTGGACCAGGTCCACGTTTTCTTCTAAGAATTGTAGACCTCGTCTATGATTACAAAGCCTAATTTTGTCAATACTTCCCCTACCAACCTAAACATGAGATATTCTTTCACTTTTATATTATTTTCAGAATATTTTTTCACACTACCCTATTTTTGTCATTTTTTAAATAAAAACATTATTTCTAAAATTCCTCTAAGATCTTGAGACCATAAATCTCAAATATAAAAAAATAAATAAGTAAAGGTACTCAGAAATTAATCTTTAAATATTTGTTGCGAATTTATGATACTAAATAGATGAGATACCTAATTCTGGAAAAAAAAAAAAAATCATAGAAGAAGCACATAAAAAAGTGAGAAAAGATACCTTAAACATAGACAGAAAAAAAAAAATTGTTAACTAAATTAAAAATAAAAGTAAATTATGCAATAAGAGATGCATGTTAATTGACGATGGGGATATGGAAAGAGATCTTAGGGACCAGAAATTTCAATCTATAAATATAAATAAATAGAGGTACCAAGTTATTAATTTTAAATAGTTATTGTGACTTTATGATTTATTTAATGAATGAATTGCCTACTTTTGAAAAAGAAAAAACAGAAGAAAAGAAAATCAAAGCGTATGTACATAAACGTGAAAAGAGCGGTCAAACTAAATATAACTCAATTGACATATAAGTGTGTACAAATCTTTCTACCCCAATTATAATAAATAAATAAATAAACGTGAAAAAGATGATAGGTAGAATTATGAAAATTGAAGATGTAATTTAGGCCAATTATTTTGATAGATAGCATAGATTTGGAGGAGAAATTAGAAACATTGTCCTGTATATGCCAATTCACTAAATATTAAACTATATTCCTTCAATTTTCTTCTTATATCGGTCGATTTCTTCTTTTTTTTTTTTGGTTCGATTTATTCTGCCTTCTTCTTTCAATTTTCTTCGTTCTTCTTCTGTCGATTTCAACCATCCTTTGTCTAAGGTACGTTTTTTTCATCTTCGGTTCTTCGATCTTCTTCCTTTTTTTCTTTTTTCTATCTTCTTCTTTGTATTCTTCTTCTTCTTCTTATTTTTCTTTTTTCATCTTTTTCTTCAACTTCTTTTTCTAGGTTGTAGAGAATCTTAGCTTATTCTTCTTCTATGTTTTTCTTTTTCAATTGATTGAAATTTAATTATTTGTGCACATGAAATATCTCTTTTCTTTTTCTTTTTCCTTTTAGTATCTAAAACAAAATGGTTTAAAATAAACTATTAAAAGAAAAATACAAGGGTTTAAAATATTAAAAATATTCTAAAACAACCCTAAATCACTCTCTTCTTCTCCGATTTTATCTGCCATCCGTTTAACCCATTCCAATGTCTTAGATTTCTTAAGATTTTCATCGATTCTCTTCCATTGCTCTTCAATTTAAGAGCTCAGTTTCTTCTCACCTTTCTCCTCCAGCTTCTCATAGACGAGTCCAATAACTAAAAAAATCTCTTCTTCTCAATCTTAGTCACTTAATCAATGAGTTGAAACCTCTCGCTTTCCCATTTGTGGCACTCTCAGTCACTTTCTCTACTCTATTTTGATGGCACCTGTTTATTTTATGGAGATTATGTTGAATAATTTAACATAATTTCTTGCTTAATTGAATGTTGTCAGTGTGGAATTACAAAGAATGGGAAAAATCTGGTGCTGAAAGTGAGAAAGGAAGATTACAAAGCCTGCAAAACCTAAAACCCATTACAGAAATTGAAGAAAATCTTATGAAATCAAAGAAAAATGGAAGGGACAAAATGGATGGTAGAAGAAGAGAGTGATGTAGGGTTGTTTTGAAATATTTTTAATATTTTAAACTACTTTATTTTTCTCTGAATAGTTTGTTTTAAAAAATTAAAAATTAAAAATATCTGCCAACAAATCAGATAATTTTGCGAGATGTACTTTAGCATTCCTTTAACTTAAAGGACTAAAGTATATGCATTTTTCCCTAAAAGTAATTACAAACCATGTGTGGTATTTGAATATTAGATAAGAGGGAAGAGAAAGTAGAGGTAAAAAAATGGCTGCGGCAAAGGCTTGGTGAATATAAAAACGGGAAGGGAAAATGAAGAAGATGAAAAAAAATAATGATAATGGACGGAAATTTTACCTTTTTAGTTCCTATATTTTTAGCATTAAGTGGGCTTGGTCCTCGAATTTTTAAAATGTACATTTTCAGTCCTTGAGTTTTCTATAATAAGGTTACATAGTCCCTCACTTCTACAAATGTGTTAAATACTAACAGAAAGCTGAAGAGACATTTTAATTGTATATGTGGCTGGATGAGTTGTGTCCATTTACAAAATAATAATAATAATAATAATAATAATAATAATAATAATTATTATTATTATTATTATTGAAAGGTATCCTATGTGTTACTAAATTTTCTCCGATATATCGATATTTTCATATTTTTCTAGGCTCAACATTGACATAAGTGGTGAATTGACATTTCCATTATATCATTAAAAAAATAACATGAAAAACGACAAAATGTAGTATAAAATAATCAACATGTTAACTACTGTAAAAAGTGTAAAACTTTTATTCATTCATTAAATTTATTTATTTTAAATTTTTTGTTTTATAAACTTTTATTATCAACCTTTGTTTTTCTAAAAAAGCATCAATATCAACATTTTCAACTTTACCTATTGTACCCTTCTTAAATTTTAGTGATAAAATGGACAGAATTAGAAGTAGAAACTTTAGACACTAAACTATCGATATCGACATATTTTTCTGTTTCTGAAAAGTATCAATATCTAACATTTACATATTATACACTTTTTAAATTGTAGTAACAAAATAGAAGAGATTAGAAACGTTAGAGACTAAAATATGAATTTAACAACAATAATGATGATGATTAAGTTCGTGAGATAGTGTTTTGGATTGGGACCACGTCAGAAATTGACAGCTTTACATAAAGAAAAACTACACGTAAGAAATACTCTGTTTATACTATATGCAGCCCCCAAGCCCTTAATACAAAATACAATATTGATTATTTTCCCTGAAAATATATAAAAATTATTTTATATATTTAATTTCATCTATAAATTAATTCCGCCTCGCCCGCCTGAAGAGCACTCATTTGTCATTTCCCACTTTCTCGAAGTTCTTCAACTTCACAGCTCTCTCTCACTGTGATTCTTCTTCTTCTTCTTCTTCTTCGCTACGCCTCTCGGTAACAGAATCTCTTCCTTAAATCTCGTTTTTTCTTTTTTCTTTTCTTTTTTTTTCTCTGACTTAATTCTACTGGAACAAACTGTGGATTTGGTTGAATTGTTTGTAGGTTTTGTTTTCGATTGCTGCCTTTTTGACAAACTTTGAATAATTGTTCGAATATGACGAGAAGAAAATTAAATCTGCTGTGTAAAATGCACTATTTCCATTCTTCAGAGTCGGAACTGTTTTGAGATTAAAATCAGTGGCCGTTCTTTACTTTTTCTGTTCCTTCTGTTCGGTAATATGTGATTTTCAACTTGGTTTCCAGTTCATCGATCTATGCGTGTTAACATTCTGAATAGCGATAAAGATCGGCTCCTGTCGTTCACTCATATGAAATCAAACCTCTGTTTCTTACTCTTTTCAGAAATCCGTTTCTAACTTTGAAGATCTCATTTGATATTAGGAACGATAATTCTTAAACTTCAGGCGTTTACATTAGCATGATTGGATGAAGAATAACGTATTTGAATTCACTTAGTGACCATTTGATTGGATTCAGAAATATCAAGTTCCTATTTCTGTTTTTTTACTCTTTTTTAGTACTTTACTTTTTATACGTTAGCACCTTCAAACTTCATTCTTTTCCTTATTTCATTCGCAATTTTCTAGCTTCTACTTAACATTTCTCTGCTTCGTAAAATAATTAATTTTATCATTGGCATTAATAAAAATCTAACTTGACAATTCCCTCATTCTAAGAAAATAGTTGATTAAATTATAAAAAATACTCTTAAACTTGGTATTTTGTGCAATAAATATATATATATATATACATATATTATTAAACTAAAAAGAAAGTTAAAAAAATACTTTTATAATTTTGGATGAGAACCCTTGTTGTTTTTGTAAAAAATACTGTTAGAACTTTACAAAATTTCAAAAATACCTTAAACTTAAAAAAAAAAAAAAAAAAAATACTTGTACCTTCCATATATGAACTTGAATTTGTAATACTCACCTACTTCTCTATTTTCCCTCTTTTTTCTCTCCTCCTCTTTTCTTCAATGCTTTATTTCTCTCCTTGTTAATTGTTTGACATTGTTTATCTAAAAATAAATAAATAAATAAAACTCACTTCAGTTTAGGGTATATAGGCTATAACAAAAAGAAAAAGAATAATGCAAGCACCAAGGGATCAAGCTTAAATGTTTTAACAAAGGTTGTATGTTATTAATCTATAGTTAAGTGTGTGTTTATAGCCAATCACGTTTTTTTTTTTTCTTTCTGCATTTGACTATTTATACCAAAGCCAATCACGTTTTTTTTTTTTTTTTTCTTTCTGCATTTGACTATTTATCGTTTTGGTATGTTTAAAGGGAGATTCTTTTATTTTTGGAATTTCCTGAGATTTTGTTGAATTTTATATGTTAACTTAAAATTTTGGTTTTTATTTTGGTTGTTGAGAAATTGGTATAAGAATTTGGACAAATAGGAGAAAAACCAGATCATATGTATTAAATAAAATAGGATATTTATATAATTTGTTTTAAAATTGTTTTTTTTTTTTCAAACTCAAGAAAACTCCAAACAAATTGATCATTATATTAATGGTAGGATCTCCAAAACGAGCATAGGTCAACTGTTAGCGATCAAGAGGTTCATGGTTTGAATCCATTCACTCCCAATTGCACTAAAAAAACAGTCAGAGCATTTTTAAACTGTATTAATAGTTTCTATTCATATACTAATTGTAAGAATTTTTTTAAAACTTTTTAAAGTTTAAGGGTATTTTTTATACTTTTAAAAGTTTAAGGATATTTTTGAAACAAAACACTATTCCATCTAAAATTAACAGTAAAGATATTTTTTTTTTTTAAAAAATTAAGTTTAAAGGGTGTTTAAAAAATTAAGTTTAAAGGGTGTTTTTTATACTTTTGAAACAAAATGCTATTCCATCTAAAATTAACAGTAAAGATATTTTTGAACTCTTTTTTAAAGTTTAAAGAGTAGTTTTTGAAACTAAAAAATTTAGAAATTTTTTATATTCTAACGAAAAGAAAAAGATAAAGAAAGAAACTTGGCATTTCTCTCCTTAATTCATTGAATTAACAGATGTCCTAACAAATGGGTTTTTGAAGTCAAAGGTTTGGTATCAAATATTGAGATAAATTCAAGGTTGTTATTAAATGTTTGACCAAAAAAAAAAAAACAACTTTTAAGCACAAAATTTTGGGAATAAAATTTGACATTTACAAGGTAAGAGATCAAAATAGATTAAATTCAAAATTTAAGAAGTTAGGTTTAAACTTAATTTTTAAATTAATCCCGCTAATTTTATGTGTTTCCTAGATTAATGTATTTTTAACTTTCAGTCAGATAATTGTATATAAATAAATGATAACCAAATTAAATCTAATTATTGTTTGGAATTTGATTGGATCCTTAACTTCATAATGGCTTGAACACACAAACTCCTGATCTGATTAGGATTTGATTAAATTTTTTGTGGTTCTGTCCTATTTGGCCGGGCCATCTAATCACATTTAACATGATTGGGCCACGACAAAGACAAGACAGATGGCTGTAAGACTGAACTGTTTCTTATCATTATGAGTCATAACAAAATGTAACACATTTTTCTCATTTTTGACCTTTCCTCTGTTGAAGTTTCTCATCAAGACAGCTTCAATTATTTGTGGATCAAGACATGTTTTAGATTTATTTGAGATTTTATTAGTCGTTAGCTTCTCCTTCAAAACCTTGTATGTTCTTGTGTCTACATTATGTATTCCTTGTTTTCTTTTTTATTTATATGATGTTTGTCTGTTGCAGACCAAATCCTTGTGTGAAGCTAATTTGTGGAAGGCTTATAGATATGGCCTTTGAGCACCACTTTTCCCATGGATGGAGGAGGCAGATCCCAGCTGCAATAGCAAACTCTGAGAAGATTAAGCCTTGCTTTGACTGCAACATTTGCTTAGACTTCGCATCTGAGCCTATAGTTACCCTCTGTGGCCACCTCTACTGCTGGCCTTGCATTTACAAGTGGCTTCACATCCAGACTGCCTCCTTTGCCCTTGACGAGCCTCCGCAATGTCCGGTTTGCAAGGCCGATATTTCCCACACGACAATGGTTCCTCTCTATGGCCGTGGTCAATTGGCCGAAGATGCTGAGACTGATGCCAGAGGGCTGCTCATACCTCCTAGACCATCAGCCTTTGGCAACAAGGCTCTGGCAACTATCAGATCTAATAATCCTTCTAGCCAGCAGTTTGCTTACGGAGACCTATATCAAAACCAAAACAACAATTTTGATATGTATGACAGTTACGAAGAGGACTCCAGCAGCTCGTTGTTTAACCTCGAAGACAGCCTGGTTGGTAGTTTTCGTCATCCTACGGCTGGGATGTTAGCGGAGACAGTGTATGCTAGGTTCTTTAGGAATTCAGAGAACATGTACGCACACCCAAACTCTTATGGTCTAAGTGGGACTAGTAGTCCTCGGTTGAGAAGGCAGGAAATATTGGCCGAGAAGTCACTTAACAGGATATCAATTTTTCTCTTCTGTTGCTTCGTTTTGTGCCTTGCTGTATTCTAATTACAATTGAAGACTTCTGTAGCCTTTTGTTTGTAACCATTTTTGTTACAGGAATATGTAACTTTCGTACAATAGATTAATTAAACACACCACATTCTATGTAGCTTTGATTCATTTCGTATAAGCAATTGTCGGTGAGAAGTGAGAAGCACTTGACCAGTTCTTCAATTTCAAAAGCAAAAAGTTCTTAAATATTTTATGTTTCCAAAGAGAAACTAACAAAATGGTATTGATTGACAGTATTTGCCCAAAAGAGTTAGGGGAATTGTTATGGATCGGGATATCCTTTTGTTGCCTTTAGGACCAATTACATGTTCAAGGACCAAGAAGCTATAGTTAGATACAAATTAGGGAATTCAAGAAATAAAAATTAATCAAAAGCTCTATAATTGGTTTTATATGATACTACAAGATGAAATTGATTGAGTTTTGTTAAAGTTTTGGGAAAGTTTGTCTGTAATTTTATTTGCAAGCATACTTTAGTTTAGTAATTTTGTTTTGGACCCATATGTCTTATTTGAGTTTTTTAGTTTTATTATGTATTTTTGAGTTAGCAATAGAATGGACTTTTAGTTTTTCTTTTTTGCTAAGCATGATAGGTTTTAAGGGTCTAAAGAGGAACATTATAAGGTTAGTTCTGAGTTTTGGGTTTCTCTTAATGAAATTCTCTAGTAAATGATAGAGTTTCATTGTCACTTTGCGATAAGCCAAGATTGTGAAGTATTCGAATTTGGAGTGAGAAATTAGTTCTCTTTATCTCTTGGTCCTCGATCAAAAGGTAATCCAAACATAATCCTTCCCTTTGGATTGACGTCAAATTGATTTTAGAATTTTAGAATTTGTTATTACGTGTTCAACAAAAGGATTTCATATTAGGAGTAGAGTTGTAAACTCCACTTCTAGTTTGTCCAAAGAGTTTGTGTGTCTCACGACTAAAAAATCATCATCATCATTATCATCATTGTTATTATTATTATTATTATTATTATTCTTTTTTTTTTTTTTAAAGAAACACGTTATTAAACAGCACTTCATTGTTCTTTTATAATAAAAGTAACAAGTTAAATTATGCACATTCAGTCATCATACTCAATCAATACATCAGGAGCAAAAAGAGAGTGAGTTAGCGTCAGACCTCAACAAATTAACGACTTTCTCAGCTTCTTTCACTTCTTGCTTACCATCCAAAAATGTTGCCAAAATTTCCTTTAGGTGGTTCAGTTCTGGTGGACACAAACTGGCTGCTTTCTTCAGTGCATCAACTGCCTGTGGTAGCTGATCTTTCTGAAGATATCTATTCGCTAAATAGCACCATGACTCGACAGAAAACTTGCCTCTTACAGTCAATGTCTCGTTTATAAAGTCTTCAGCCTTCTCCATTAGACCTTCTCTACAATACGCTTCGACCAACATGTTTGGAATTCGCAAGTCGTAGACCAGTTTCCAGGTCTCCCACTCCTTGAATATACATTCCGCACCTTCAATGTCGTCTAATATCAAAAGTGATCTTATCATGCTGATGAAACCTTTGTTGTTGACTTTCTCCTTCTTGTAGAGATTCCATACACGATGCACCTCGTCTTTATTTCCACTTTTAGCATAGAGTTTGAGGAGGAAATCAAATGCATAACCTTTCCTTTTGGCAGTTGCCAGGAGACCTTCTGATTTCCTCAGCATGGAAACGAATTTGTCTATTAAACCAGCTTTAAGGCAACTATTTGCAGCAATGGCATAACAGTTCCAATCTAGGACAATATTGGTATCTGATTCCATTTGTTCCACAATCTTATCAACTCCTGTAATATCAGATGCAGCAGCATATGCACTTAGTTGGATGCAATATGTGAATGGATCGAAAGAAACACCCTTTTCTTTCGTTTCTTGCAACAGAGGATCTAGTTTCTCAAATTCTCCAATTTGATAATAAAGATTCATCATGTTATTGTATGAGATGGGAGTTCTATCAAAACCCATTTCCTTGATCTTTTGCAGGATGGCATTGGCTTTATCTACACACTTTTCTTGGGCATAGCAGTTCAAAAGAGCTATATAAACCTGAAACCCTTTCAATTACTAGGAATGATATTGAAATAATCTTCTACTTGTTCCAATCCATGAACTCTTAAGATCAATTTCATCCGTGTTGCGACATCAACAGTCGATAAAGGAAGGTATCTTTTATCACTCATCCATTTTGATATCTGAAGATGAAGGGAGTTTTAAGATGGGTCACAAGAAGAACACCGGGTAAAACGTAGGGAATAATACAATTCAACATGAAATCAATAAGCCCAGAATTCCCCACAGTGTGGCTTCCTTGATATGTCAGAAAGAACATGGAAAGCAAATCAGTCTCCTATGTGTTGGTTATTCTTGCAAGTAAAAACTTTTCAGCAGAGCTAACAAATTAGATAGAGAAAGAATTAAGAGGACAAACAAGCTAGGTGCAACAAATCATTGGCAGAACGGCAAAGCAACTATCAATGGCAAAAGAAAGCTATCAGACATGAATTTGAGCTCAAATCAAGTATCACTTGTGATCTACGAGGTAATAGAAAATAAGATCTTCTCCCTCAAGAGTCCAGGGTAGTTTCACGGCAACCTAATTTCATTGCTTCATTGGTTCGAGCAAATGAAACGCTGGTAGCTTAACAAGTTCATAGGAGAAACCATGCTGGAAAAGAGAAGAACTCATTATTCATCTTAAGAATTCAACAATGGCAAATCGTTTGGACCCATTTGCCTCAATCAACGAATCATTTCACATAATGTCAAATCCATCATGCTTTCACGAAGTAATGAATAAGTTAATATTGAGAAATCAAACCTCGAGAGCATGTTTGAACCGGTTGTAAACTCTAAGTTCCTTGATCATGTTCCGAAGTTCTTCTCTACAAACAGGCCTGCCTTCTAGCACCCACTGACAAGAACTGGAATTACAGAGATATTAGGATCACCCAACGGTGAAATCCTTTTGTAAAGTGAATCCTTCGCAATCGTAGAGTAGAAACACACCAATTCTCTCCGGAATGCAATCAGATGCATTGGTTTTCCAGATTGTAAGAGCTTCATTTCGAAAGCCAAAAGAGAAAAAAAAGAAAATGAAGAAACTAAGCGTTGCCCAAGCATTGAACCCTAAACCTAAACCATAAATGGGGACCTTTACTTATTGAGAGAGCTCTGCAGCTGATGCTGAAGAAAAACACAAAAATATTCTCGGAATTGCTTCAATTTATATATTGAGGAAAAAAGAGTAACAGAAAAATATTTAAATTTAATGTTGCTGCCCAGGATCGAACTGGGGACCTTTAGTGTGTAAGACTAACGTGATAACCACTACACCACAACAACTTCATTGAGAGTTAAATTATACAAAATTTTTTTTAACATATTGTATAAAAACTACCCCTGAACTAAAAAAAAAAAAAAATTAAAAAATACCTTAACCGTTAGTTTCGGATGGAATCTGTTTTGTTTCAAAAATTTACAAAAGTTTCAAAAATATCCTTAAACTTGAAGAAATGTTAAAAAATACATTTATTGTTAATATATGAATAGAAACAGTTAATATCTCGTTGCATAAATATAACCTTTCAAAAGTTGCATTAGTACCCTTAAAAAAAAATGTTCTTACCCTTAATCTACACCTAATTACCTCTTCTATTTTCTCTCTCCCATACTTCAACTTATGACCTATCACTTCTCTATTTTCTCTATATTTTTTTTTCTCTCTCCTTCTACTCTCCTTCTTGTTAACTGTTTAACCTTTTGTTTATCTCATTTGAAATTTTTTTTTTTTAACAATTTCCCCTTCAATTAAGGTATATAGATTATAACAAAAAGAAATATAATAATGGAAGTACCAAAGGGACCTTAGGAATTGTATGTTTTGACAAGATTATAGGTAGTTGAGCGTGTTAATAGCCAAATACGTTCTTTTTGTACTTGACTATTTATAGTTTTGGTAAGTTTAAAGAGAGATTTTTATTTTTTGAATTTTAAGGATTTTATGTTTAACTTGAAGTTATGGATTGGTGTAAGAATAGAAAAATGAGAGTATCTATATGAAAAAAGAGAATATCTATATAATTTATTTTAAATTTGGTTTTTTTCGAACTTAGTGAAACTTCAAACAAATGATTACTATACTAACTGTAGGAGCATTTTTCAATTTTTAAATTTTTTTTTTTTGTGCAAAGTTAAGAATATTAATGCAACTTTTAAAAGTTCAAAGGTATTTTAAACGAGTATTAACGATTTGTATTCATATACTGATAGTAAAGATATTTTTGAAACAAAATACTAACGATTTTCATCCAAGACTAACGGCAAAAGTATTTTTGAACGGTCTTTGAAAGTTGAAGGATACTTTTGAAACTTTTCAAGGTTCAAGATTATTTTTGACACTCAATACAAAATTTAGGAATATTTTGTATAATTTAAACTTTAATTTATATCAAAAACTAAGTAGCAAAAACATGGTAGAAACTGCTAAAATTAGCAACCATTATTCAATTTGGAAAAATAAGAAAAAATTGAATATTCAATTCAGGTGGAAGAAACACAAAAAGTCTAATACGCCCTCAATGAACATGTCCCTAACAATGATATACCATCTTGAGCGGTGATATAACATTGGTATATTGATTATCTTTATATATATAAATCACACCCCTCTCTCAATGTATGCATCAATTCGATGTTGATGTCTAACTACTTCCACTCAAATAATTGCATCTTGTTAGGATCAATCCTACCTATTGCATTAAAAAGATGCTTATCAAACCGTTTTGTACCATTTGTAAAGGGCAAAATAAGAATTTAATAAAAATGTAAAAGCTAAAAGGGAGGTAAAGATTCTCCCTCCATTGTCCTTTTTATATAAAGTATGATTATTGAATGAATTGATAATATTATATCCTTGAGTAAGAGTGCTTATTTACAAATGAGATACCTAATTGTTCGCATATGAATGTTACTACACTTGATTTGATATCTAATAGTACTATTTCAAAAGACCAAAAATCAAATTTTAATATTTTACTTTAGTTGCAAGAGTAACGACAATAAGTAACGTTTTAGGGCTAATAATTAAGTGTATAGTATTATAGAATTGAAATATATGAAAATCTTTTAGTGATAGACTCTATCACAAATAGAGTCCTAACAACGATATAGTCTATCGCTTATTGATTCCACAAGTTGAATCTAAAATTTGATCTCTGCAAATTGTTTTACATTGTACTATATTTGCTAATGCTTTGTTGAATAATGATGACAATATTTGTCACTATCCCTATTTGCAAAACTAAAATTTTGTTGCTATATTTGTAAATATGACAAATATCTTTGCCTTTACAAATTTTCAATTATATAGTTTGTAGGAAGGGATTTCTACATAGAGGGCCTTAATTGTAGGCTCGAATTGCACTATTGCCTTCCAGATTCCATTTATTTTTGAAAAAGTTCAATGGACTACAAATTTTCGCTAGTGTTAGTGTCTATTTACCATTAAGTCCCCATCCATGATTTTTATAAAACTTCAATAAATAAATAAATAAATCACCTAGAATTTTGTGTATCTCTCCTCATGCACAGTCTAGGTATTCGTGTATTTCCCATTAATGTTCCTTTAAAAAAAATTAAAAAAAAAAAAGGAAAAATTTGTTAAAATCCCTATTCTTTTTCCTTCTTTCTTCTAAACCCTAAAATCATTTCTTCCTCCTCGAACTCTTTTTTTCTTCTTCTCGGCAATGCAAGCAAAGCTTGTCACCGGTCGGAGATGCTTTTCCACCATGCTAGTTGTTGACGGGAGTTATCGTGGATTTTTTGTCCAAGCGTTCAAGCTCAAACATGGATCTTCATTCCAACTCCATCACTTGTTGAGTTTTGTCGCCCTTCGTAAAGAGTTCCATCAAGTGTTCTTCTCCAATTCCACATCTGAGCTCTCTTCGTCACCGCTATGTGAAGGGTTGACCGTCGAGCGTTCGCTCAAACATCCATCTTCGTTCAAGTGTTCGACCTCCGTCATGGATCTCCATTCTAGTTCCATCAATCGAGCTCTGCTGCCCTTCATCAACAGTTTCCCTCACGATATATAATCCAATATCTCATGATTTATTTCAAATAATCCATAGGTATCCAAGTTTATTTCAAATAGTTAATATATATGGTTGATTTGGTCACAAATTTGACGTTCCAGATGGATGAGTATTTGTACATTTTTTTAAAATTTTAAATACATATGGGTTTATTGTGGAAGAAGTATTGTCTAAATTGTTGTTTAAATATATATTGTTGTTTAAATATGTTGTTTTGTGATATTCAATTGTATATTGCATGCATATATATATATATATACATATATATATATATATATATATATATATATATATATATATATATATATATATATAACCTAGGTGCGACATTTTCCACAATTTCCTTCAAAACTTCTAAACTTATAGTTTTGAACCCAAAATCTCGAAATTTTGATCTGGTCCCTATAAATATATAAGTTTATTTCAAATAATCCATATATGTATATCCAGGTTTACTTCAAATAATATATATATATATATATATATATATATATATATATATATATATATATATATATATATATATATAGTTGATTTGGTTAATTGAGTCGAGGTTGCAATGGATGAACAATAGGTTTGGGTGTATTTATACATTTTGTTTTCAATTTTAATTCTAATTTCAAATATATATGGATTTATTGCGTACCATCTAGCTTTATTGTTTAAATATATACTCTTGTTTGAATATATTTAGTAATATGTGATATTGGATTGTATATTATATGTTCATACGGTTTTCCCCTACAATCTATATCAAATATATCATGGAATATTTGTATTGTAAGTAGGGGTGTTCAAATTACCCGACAACCCGAACAACTTGGACTACCCAATCCGAATTATAAGGGTTGGGTTGGGTTGAGTTTGGTTGGTAATATTTGGGTTGAGTTTGGTTTTTTTTTTTTTTTTTTTTGGTATTTTTGGGGTTGAGTTAGGTCTCGGGTTGCAAGTTTGAAATTTTTTTGTTGTCACACTCTACTTTTGAAAAATCGATGTGTTGAAGAGCCTATAAAGAAAAGAAGTAAGAGATCATGTTGGATGCATGGTCAGGACTAAGGTAACGCATGATAAAGGTGGACGCATAGGAAGTAACCCAAGAGCTTGAAGGGAAAGAAGTGAAACACATAGGGGGTAATTATGAAGAAGATGTAAGCATTGGCGAAGGTAAGACAAATAAGCAAAAAGGAATAAAGTTATGTCGTGGAGTATTGGAAAGAGATCCAAGTCTCGGAAAAGAAGGATAAGTGCATAAGGAGGAACCGAGGAAAAAATACTATAGCAAACTGAGTAACGCATAAACTACTATTGAGGGATATTATCGAGTCTTGGATAAAGTAGAAAGTTGAGAAGTAAGTTTATAGACTGAAGCAGGAGGTGGACGCATACTAATTTATTATAAGAGAAATATTTTAGTACAAGGAAAAAGTTAAATGAATAACCTTCGATTACAAGCACAAGAATGCATAGAGGGATAATCAAGAAATCCTCGAGGATAGGAGGAAAATCATGGACGCAGAACAAAGTAAAGGTGAACGCAAAGAGTACAAACCCATAAAGGGTGATTTTGAGTTGGATTTGATTAACAAGGGTAAATCACATCGTGGATGTGTGATCACACAAGAGAAAGATTTGTAGTTAAGACTTGACATAAGGGAAGAAAGTTGGATGCATGGTATGATGCGGTAAGGTACAAACGCTTAATAGTGTGCGTTTGGGACATTGACGCTTAGTAATATGCGATGGAGAAACGGGTTCAAAGGTATTATGGCGGAGAGTAAAGAAAGTAAGTAATGAAGCTAAAACCTTGAAGGAAATTCAATGGACACATAGGGGCAGTATGATTGAATAAATAGTTTGTATATTGGAATATGTTGGACTCATAAAATAAGCTTATAAAGGCTAGGTGGCTTTATATAGACTTGACACCTTATAAGTAGGAGGTGTTAGAAGGCATTTTAAGTATTTCATGCAAGGTGACACTTGGATAAATGCATGGTTGGATAAGCATGTAGCGTGACATGTGGCAAACAAGTGGCAAAAGAGAGGAGACGTAGTATGACAAGCTCTCTATTCCAAAACTATAAATAGGACCTTGAGGAAAAATGAGCGACTGATGATTCTGAAGTGAGAATTCTTGAGAGAAAGGGGAGAGAGAAGGCAGAAAGGAGGAATCCTTGCGTCCGTAATAGAAGTTGGGACCAAGAGAGAAGATATTCTTGACAACTTAGCTATCTTGTGTTAAAGAAGTTGTCTTGCATCTAAGGGGTCAACCTTGCATTTAAGACGAATGATGCGTTCCAGGTGAATGATGCATTCAAGGTGAACGATGCGTTCAAGTTGGACCTTGCGTCCAAAAGAGGTCGACGCATCCAAAAAGAGAAGTAAGAAGAGTTAGACCACACCTCCCGTTAGCTATCAACCTGGCATTCAAGGGCAGGGTTGTGTTCAATCGAGCTGACAGAGGGATATAAAGCCTTGAGTTCCAGGGTTAGAATGTTGCGTCCAAGAAGCTCGGGAAAGAGGAAATAGCGGGAAGGAGGAGGAACTATTCTTGAGCAAGTATAATGTGAGTAACATTAACGTTTTCAAAATATGATTTCATGAGGTTTCAATGAATAAGTGCATGTGTTTTATTTGAAAAGCATTTGAGTATGCTGGTTATTTGTTACATGTTTATAAAACGCATGCTGATTGATAATATGTGATTTCATGATTTTACTGGGAAGTATGATGTTTTGATATTATATGATTTTATTTGGAAATGGTTAACTTATGAGTTTATGATATGATGTTTCAAAAACATATTTTGTGTATTTATAAAACTTTGAAAAGGGCACCCAAGGTTCAGGGACTTGGAGAAGGCCAAGGGGTAGCCGGGAAATAGAAAAGGTACCCAATGCTGAGGGACTCGTAGAAGGCAAATGGGTAACCTGGATATGAAAATGGGACCCTAATGCTCATGGACTTGGAGAAGGCATTGCGGGCAGCCCAGATTATACATAGAGGAATATACGACGCTGATGTATTGAGATTACTCCACTAAACTAGGGATAATCGACGTTGAGTAGCGTAAGCTCGGCTCCGCCTTAACTAGGGAAAATGATATGAGATGTTTTCGACGTTTAGAAGCGTAGAGCACTGTTCCACCTCAACTAAAGAAATTTTTTAAGAATGAACTGATTTCATGTACAACTATTTTGGAATGAATTTATGTGATTTGATTAAGTTGTTGGAAAGTATGATTTTACAGAAATGATGGTTTAAATTATGTTTTACGTAAATTGTGGGACGTATATGATTTGACTAAATTATTGAGAAATATGTTTTGCGGTAATGATGATTTAAATCCATGTTTCATGATTATGGTGTACAGTAATTTTAACATACCTGTTTTTGAAGTAAAGATAGTTTTACAAAAACTGTTACTCACTGAGTTGTTAGCTCACCCTTTCATATGTTTTCCATTTTTCAGGTAGCATGATAGTTTCCATTGCCAATCGGAGTCGAGGTTTGTCAAGAGTTAATGGTATCACCATCCTAGTAAGTGTAGTTTAATGGATATAAAGGAAGTTCGACAGTGGGAGTCGACCAGTAAGTCGATGACTGCTGTCTTCATGCTCCGTCTCGGGCTACGGGAGGGTAGTTCGGAGTGGGGTGTGACATTGTTGACCCAATCCAACCTGGATTACTAATTATAATTTAAAATATATATATTATAAGTTTTCATTTAGCGTTTTTAAGGTCTCCCTCCCTCAACACCTCTGCCGATTGCTTCTGCTCGTGACCAACCGCTCGTCTACTTATGACTGTCGCTCTATCGTGACCACTAGCCGTTTGTCACTTAGATTCCAGCCATTCGTCTACCATCATGACAGCTCGTGACAACGTTCGTCTGCTGCCGTGATAACTCGTGACAACCGTTGCTCGTGAACGCTCGTCTGTCACCAGTTTCACCATTTTGCTGTTCTGTCGGTTCGGACACAACTCGACAACCTAACTCGAATTTTAAGAGTTGGGTTGGGTACCCTATTCGGGTTTTTCAGGTAGCCAACCCGATTTTTTGGTTGGTCCAAAAAATTGCCCCAACCCAACCTAACCCGTATATACCCCTAATTGTAAAGGAAAGGAATTACTAGCACATTTAAGAGCAGCTTAAGTATTTGAACTCTACAAATTTAGTTTATATTAAATAATTTGATAATTCATCTATCTTCATTTATGGTATAATTTGTAGCATATAATATAAGGTATATATTTATAAAATACATGTGTACATATGACAAAAAATGTGTAATATATAACTCAATAGAAACGATATTGTAATTAAAATTTGGAGTATATATTATATAACAACATTAAATTTATACTTCTTCTAAATATATTTGGAACAACCTCATATATATTTGAAATATGCCGTTGTATACATTTGAAATAAGTCTTGTATATATACATAAAAACGAAAAAATAAAAAATATTAATTACAAATAGTAAAAAAATCTCAATTAATTAATATTATATAATAAATACATATTTTCTTTCCAACACATTAATTAATATACAATCTGTCAAATTCTGTCTTCGTCATTTTGAAAAAAATTTGTCTAATAAACGACAATAAATGTTACGCTGGTCAACATTAAAAATGTAAAATCGTCCACAATTATTTATGGATTATCTCTAAAAGTCTTTATGGAAAATTTTTAAATTTAAGACATTTATGTAACATTGAGCTAGAATTTTTCATATAAAAATCCCTTGTAGGAATTATGTTGCCCTATAAAGGCTCAATATCGACCTATAATTTCAATGAAGCCCATAAAGCCCAATAACGAAACCTTCGTAAAACCTTGAGCCTCCGCCCCCGTTGGGTACATGGTTTCCCACTTTACAGTTCTCTTCTTCTTCTTCTTCTTCTTCTTCTTCTCTCGAAGACGAGCTCTCTTTGGATCTCATCCATGGATCAGAAGCTTTTCTCCAAAGTCTTAACACGCTATGCTATAGCTGGCCGATCTTACCACACGAATCGGTTGAAAAAGGCGACTCTATATGCGAAAATTAGTCCACTGGGCGATCCTAGCATCAGCGTGGAGCCGGAGCTCGACGGTTGGGTTCAGGAGGGGAAGAAGGTACGAGTCGCGGAGCTTCAGAGAATCATTCGCGACCTTCGGAAGCGCAAGCGTTTTACCCAAGCTCTTGAGGTTTGAATTCCTCTTTCTCGAATTGTGCTTTGTTTTGGTTTGATTACTTAGATGTGGAGGAAGTAAACTGAATAAAAATGATGGATCGTATGAGAACTTTGTGCCTTTTAGACGTTAAATGTGCGCGGCTAATCACTAACTTCAAATTATCGATAGATTAGCTTGGAGAAACGGAAGGCACGTAGGTTTTTTATGCTAAGAAGTCAGAAGTTCCCTTCCTTACGTTCTTTAATTAAGTGAATTTGTTTGAGTAACTTCATTTGTTGACAGAAATGGACTTTTCAGAGATGACATTATGTCATTTCTCCCCTATATAATTTAGAACATGGTTTCACTTGCAAGGAATTTAACTCTTTGTAGATAATGTTTGAATGGCTGAAACATTGTCTGAGCTAGAAATATGTGGATATGAGCCGGCTTTTGGTGGAGTTTTTTGTAATTGAAGATGAGTATAAGTGCAGGTGTCCGAATGGATGAAGAAAAGTGGTGTCTGCATATTTTCACCAACCGAGCATGCAGTGCAATTGGATCTGATTGGCCGAGTAAGAGGATATCTTTCTGCTGAAAACTATTTCAATCAGTTGAAGGAGCAAGACCAGACTAGTAATACATATGGTGCTCTCCTGAATTGCTACGTTCGGCAGCGGCAAGTGGAAAAATCCCTCTCCCATTTGCAAAAAATGAAAGAGATGGGTTTTGCAACTTCACAGCTCACTTACAATGACATTATGTGTTTGTACACAAATGTTGGCCAGCATGACAAGGTTCCTGAAGTGCTAGCAGAGATGAAGGAGAAGAATGTTTCTCCTGACAACTTCAGCTACAGAATCTGCATCAACTCGTATGGTGTGAGGCATGATCTTGAGGGGATGGAGAATGTATTGAAGGAGATGGAATCTCAACCTCATATTGTCATGGACTGGAACACTTATGCAGTAGTTGCAAACTTCTTTATAAAAGCGGGTCTTACTGATAAGGCGGTTAATGCCTTGAGAAAGTCAGAAGAGAGACTGAAGAGTAAGGATAGAATTGGCCATAACCATCTGATATCGCTTTATGCGACCTTAGGTAACAGAGAAAAGGTGTTGAAATTGTGGAATCTGGATAAAACTGCTACTACGAGATTCATCAATAGGGACTACATCACAATGCTTGAATCTCTGGTGAGACTAGGTGGACTTGAAGAAGCTGAAGAAGTGCTGAAAGAGTGGGAATCATCTGGGAATTGCTATGATTTTCGAGTTCCTAACACTGTCATTGTTGGATATATTGACAAGGGAATGTGTGACAGAGCTGAAACACTGCTTCAAGACTTGATGGAGAAAGAAAAGGCTACCACACCAAACAGTTGGGGTGCTGTGGCTGTTCAATATCTGGACCGGGGTGAGACCGAAAATGCTTTAGAGTGTATGAAGGCAGCCCTTTCTCTAAACATGGATAAGGGATGGAAGCCTAATCCTCGGGTGATCACAGCTCTATTGAGTTGGCTTGGTGATAAGGGAATTATAGAAGAAGTAGAAGCTTTTGTAGGAGCATTGAGGTCTGTCATCCCAGTGAACAGAGAGATGTATCACGCCTTGATAAAGGTTCATATAAGAGGTGGTAAAGAAGTAAATGAGCTGTTAGATCAAATGAAGTCTGATAAAATAGATGAAGATGAAGAAACAAAGAAAATTCTTGCCACTTGGGAAGAAACAACTGAAGGTAAGAGCATTGACTGATTGTTTTCTTATTGTATCTCATTATTGATGGTGTCCATCTGCCAAATCTTGCTAGGGTTTCAATAATGCAATAGCTTGTTTATCAAATTCTTCACATGAAAGGAGTAAAAGTAGCTGATTTCATTTCCAAGTTTGCTACTTTTTCTGTACCTAGTCTTTGATTTAAGTTTGGTGGTTAATGATATGTTGGTGAGTTAAACATATGGTACATGCAGGGATGATTTTGTGTTATGTACACAGGAAAAAAAAAACGTTAAAATGGCGAATTCAAGTAAGCGTGTGTTTGGATTGACTTTCTAAGTGCTTCAATAAGTGTTTATAAGTGAAAAAATAAATAAATAAGTATTTACAAACACTTGGAAAGTTAATCCAAACATGCCCAAATTTAAGATAAAGTAAGATAAGTGATTTTAGATGAGAATCACCATTAAGCGTCATAATTATGTAGGTATGGTAACTGAACTTTTGAGAGTGTCAAATAGATTCTTGAATTTTAATAGGTTTCTAACAAATTCGAATTAATTGATTTATATTTAATAGAACTTTTAACTTTTAATTTTGTGTTTAGTAGATTTGTAATTTTCACTCATAAGTTTCAATATTTTGTTTTATCTACATTCAACAAAATCAAACTAAGTTTTGAAGTCTAAAAAAATTAGTTTTTGTTTTGAGAACTCAATTAGGAATTCAAAGTTAATGGAAAATTTTCAAAGCAACAAACATAAATATCAAAAATAGAAAACTAAAACGAAATTGTTATTAAACAGTTGGAAACTAAATTCCTAAGGCAATGTTTACTAATCTATAATCAAAATTGGTGTAATTGTAATGAAATTCTATTGATTGATCAATTGCAAACGTAATTGGATTGTTTTTTTTTAATTTGACATTTTTTGTAAATATAATTTGATTACTATTAAGGTTGTTTATTGTCGGGTATCATTGTCTTTTTATCGTTATCGTTTAGGGTCAATCAGTAACGGTATCTATAACGATAATTGTAACAATGACATTCATAATTCTACCGTAACAGTAATAATATCTGTAATCGTAACATAATCTCTTAGTATTATTAACTCGACTATGGGCCCCACATTTCATTACAATTACAAAATATCTTAAACAACAACAAACGTAATCCAATGTAGCTACTTTTCAAATTACCGTGTAATGGAATACGTTTTCAAGGACTTGAAAGTTCTTTGTAATTTAATTAAAAAATACTATTTTGATATTAGGAGATGATTCTACCTATTTGTGGCATTCCAATTTTAACAAATCTATGGACGTTCTCTCTAACAAAAAATTTGAAAACTTATATTTTAAATGAGTATGAAAATGAGCTGCAAGAGTCATGATACAAAATTTGGCAAGGGGAATAAAATGAATTTCATGCTCCCTTCTTATCCGTACATGTGTATATTTAATTGAATTGTACAAATAGTGGCATAGAGTTTTGCATCTTTCTACATTCTCTAGAGGATCTCTAGTTTTATTAAGAATCCCTGTTGTTGGATCGGATTATAACTAACTTTTGGGGAATTTGTACGAAAATCTTTTATGAAATTTTATTTTAAAAAATGATAAGACAAGATAATAACTAAAATAATGCAAAAGTCTATTATGATACACATATTTCATGTTGAAAGATGAGTAAGTCCATTTATTTAATTCGACATTCCACGTTCCTTTTCTATACATACTCATGTAGATATTACTTAGTATAATTACCCGCCATTTGAATCTGAACAAAATAGGCGAATTTTGCTACACCAACGTCGGAAATTTAAAACAAATTATGGCCTTCTTTTGAGTAGTTGCTTTTATGGGTAGGAAACTTGACCATTTATTGAAAGTGCAGTGAAGTCGGACTATCTCTCTCCTCCTTTGAATGGAGAAGCTTTGGGCTATTTATATACGTCGAAAAGGTGAACTCATGATGACCTGACACCTTTACATTAAATTTCATGCCCTGCTGCACAGACTTTTCAAATCGTCAGTTCATTGGTTCTGTCATGATCTGATAACGTGTAATCCTTTTGCATATTGACATGATAACTATTGCCCAAGCGTTTGTATATGCTAAGGTGAACTCATGATGACCTGACACCTTTACATTAAATTTCATACCTTGCTGCGCAGACTTCTCACATCGTTAGTTCATTGGTTCTGCCATGATCTGATAACGTGTAATCCTTTTGCATATTGACATGACAGCTATAGCCCAAGTGTCTGTATCTGCTTTTTCTTCTCAACGTATGGTCTTGACGCATGGTTTTCTTTTTTTGTTCTTGCAGCAGCTTCCTCTCTGGTACTTGGGTTATTTGTGCTTCTTTTCTACTTAATCCTGCGTTAGAAACATAAAAGCTCATATATTTTTCAGGCATATTCTTTTGTAAATGGTGCCCACGCATGGTAATACATATTACATAATTCAACTGCCAAAATCATACGTTTAGCCCTAAAGTTACTCTAATTAGTTCAAATAGTGACTACAATAACTTGTATTTCTACAAGTTATCAGTAATCCATCAATCGTAATGTAAAAAGAGGACCTTAATTGATTACTTTTGTTATTATTTACATGTGTTCCATAATTGTAATAAGTTGTGAAACCCGCATCGAAATCTGTAATCAAATCTTGCAACCTAATTGAGGGACAGTTAAAGAAATTTGTAATAAAATCTTACAACCTAATTAAGGGATGAAGCGTAAGCCCCACACCTAGCCTTGGAAAGTGGCAAGCTAAAAGGCTTATTTTTGGAAGATGGTAAGCTAAAGGGGCTGATGTATCACGCGTTGGGCAGTGAAAGGTTGGTTAAGAGCTTTTGGGCAAGAACCACCATATGTTGGAAAAGTACCTTGCATTGGAGAGGTTATCATGCGTTGGAGAGTTGATGTAAGCCCCACACTTAGCCTTGGGAGATGGCAAGCTAAGGGAAATAATGTGTTATGCATTGTGAAGAGAAATGGTGGACGAGAGTGAAGGAGCAAGAACTATCGAGTGTTGGCCATGACTATGCATTGGTAAGCCTTGCGTTGGAAGCTGTGGTAAAGAGAAGAAAGCAGATGCTATGTGTTGGTAAGGAAATACCATGCGTTGGTACGGCTATTTTGTGTTGGAGAGCTGCTGTATGTGGACTGCAGCTATGCGTTAAAGGTTGTTGTCATGCGTTGGAGGCAATTGTGTGTGGATTGCTGCTGTAGGCATGGAGGTAGCATACATTGAGGGAGCTAAAGCCATGCGTTGGTGAGGCTTTGTGAAGAAGCATGCGTTGGACGATGCTAGCCTAGCCGGCATTGGAAGTAGCATTGTGTGGGTATGCGTTCAAGGTTGTAATGTGTATCTAAGTGTGGTTGAAAATTACCTGAGACTCACTACCTTTTTCATTATCTCTACCGCTATTATTACGGTAACATTATGAAAATTATGAATCTATCACATTTATCGTTAACTTTACTTTTACCGTTACTAACGGAAACAATAACGATAATAATAAAATGCAATAGATTCATAATTTTAGGTAAACGTGATGAAAAACAATCCACTTATGTTTGTGATTCAGACACTACGGAAAATTTAAAAAGATATTGTAGTTTTATAAATTATTTAGGAAAATATTGTAGGTTTTTGAAATATTTATGAAAATATTGTAGTTTTTTTTTGGGAATTGGGATTTAGGGGATCTTCTTTGGTGCAGTCCCTAAGTCAGTTCATCGACCATTTATCTTACACAACATCTCCCCTTCTCATGCCCCTTTCGGGCAAGAGAAAAGTGTTCCGGTGGGGGCATCAATCAAGAGATCGAGGCAGATGCAAGAGATTATGCCATGTTCACTATCTTGACGCAAAATCGAAGGTTTGTATGCGTTCATTCGAGGCTATGAAATAGGTGAAGAATTATCCTACTCCTAACAAGGAGTTGTATACGTTGGTTCAGAGTGCGAAGAAATGGAAGCATTACGTCGATCAGAGGGGAGATCAAAAGCCTTTAATCATCCGCTACGTCTTGAGATATGCGGATGAAAATCAAGAGTGGCTAAACCGCTGTAAAAAAAAATGCTAGAATATAATATATGTTGAAGAGGATTGTTTACGCACAGCAGAGAAAGACATGCTAAAATACATAGGCAAAAAACAGATAGAACCCTCGACCTTCTTCTTGTCTTTTTTTTTTTTTTTCCTTGGTCGAGGGTTCAACCCTCGACCAATTTTTTTTTTACCCTCGACCAATTTTTCTTTTTTTTAAATTGTTTTTTCCCCACCTTGGAAAATTTTAAAAAATATTGCAGTTTTATAAATTATTTAGGAAAATATTGTATGTTTTGAAATATTTATGAAAATATAAGAATTTGAATAATATGGAGAATATGGATAAAATTTGAATAATATGGGTATTATGGCCGAATTGGAAGAAGAGGGGAGAGGGAAAGAAGAATGGGATTCAGAGGTGAAGAAGAAAAATGGGATTCAGATTGGGATTCGAATGGGAGGAGAAGAGTATTGCGTTTAGAAAAGAGGGAAGTGATGCGTTTAGAGAAGAGGGACGAAATTCGGATGGGAGGAGAAGAGTTGCGTTTAGAGAAGAGGGAAGTGATGCATTTAGAGAAGAGGGACGGGACGCAACACTGAAAGCCAGAGCAAGACCCAGCGAGAGCGAGAGAGAGTCTGAGAGAGGGAGCGAGTTTGCGAGACTGAGAGAGCGATGCGAGGGAGAGTGCGCGAGAGCGAAAGGAGAGAGAGCGAGACGGATAGAGAGTCTGAGAGAGCGACATTTGGAGCAAGATTTGAGCGTTTTCAGGAGAGGAGGTTGAAACTTCAACCCTCGACCTTCTCTTTCGTCGAGGGTTGAAGTTTCGACCTTCTCTCTCCACCCAGAACTACAATATTTCTCTAAATACTTCAATGAAATCTCATTCGGATTACACCAATTTTCATTACAGATTAGTAGATGTGGCCTTAGGGAAAGAGAATGAAAAATACTTCCATTGAAATAGATCAAAGAACTAAGCAATTACAGCAGGCTATGTGCGTCCTGTATTGTTTTAGTTCTTCCTTGTCATCAATAAATATGTACATATACACAACCTATGAGATATAGTGAGGGCAAATTAAAGAGCAAATGGATAGTGTACTTACCACGACCAAATGAAGTTGTTATCTACTTGATAAAAGCAACTGTACAACCATAATTCATAGGGCTCTCCTGATCATACTTAGCCACACGCGGATGGTTTCTCAAGGTCTCGAGTACATGTTCCTTAACAGCCCCTGTGCCCATTCCATGTATGATAAAAAGAACTGAATTTGGTCCTCTTGAAGAGATAGCCATATCGAGGTGGTAAGACGCTTCTTCTACTCTCATACCACGTAAGTCGACCGTATTCTTCGAAGTCTGCACAATAGGGCCATAGGAATCTCCATCTTTACTTCCATCTGGACGACTAAAGGATTCTCTGCTCTGTCGACCCTACATTGACAACCATGATGGTGAGATGATTTGCATCAGTGTGCATCCATCACAGGACAAATGGTATTGGAGTTAAACTATAGAGATTGTTAAGCATAGCAGTAAAATCATTTCCAAGTATGAATTTTATTGCCACCTTACTGATGAAAATATGTTGATAACCGAGTCAATGATTTGGGAAAGAAAACCTAAACGTCAAGATAAAATCATGGACAAAAGGTGAGGTAGGGTTGCTTTCCTTGAAGTTACATATAGTTGAAAAATTCGGGAATCATTCAATTGGATAACGCTGGAGCTAACTCGCCTAATCCTCAGTAGTGGCTTAATGTGCAGGCAATTAAGATTTACAAAAGATGGTGTGAGTGACTGTTAATAGAAGATATGATACCTGTCTCTTAAAGTATGGAAGAGTATTAGCTGCAGTTATCTTTTCACTATTTGGAAGAGCTTTGACGCTGCTCTTCTTCACTCTGACCTTAATTTTACCATATTGCACAAGGATCGTTTCCTCGTCATCAGACGCTTCAACAACAGTGGCTAACTTATTCCCGAGACCAGTTACAAATACTTGTTCGCCTAACTGGGGTGCGTAAGAGTTTCTATTTGCAACATTGAGGCGGGGATTGTTGGTTGGACTACATGCCTCACAAATTGAAGCAATAGCGGATTCTGCCTTCTTAATCAATGAACTTAATTGATCAGTACCAGAAGTTTTCAATTTCTCTTCAAACTCCTGTACAACAGTTTCTATCTTGGACTTTATTGCCGCAGTTTCTTGCCGAGCTCGTCTAGTTTCAAGAGCCATAAGAGCTCGCTCACGCTTATCAAGATCTTTTGCCTCCTCTTGAATCTACATCAATGAGTTCAAACACAAGATGAGCAAGATCTGTTCCTATAAGTTGATAAATACTATAAGGTGTTGGATTGCCGTTGGTTATGACTTATGCTAATTTTATTTGAGAAATTGTAGATCATCCCGATGAATCTTTCAAAGCTTTTCCAATTGACTATGCAACCATTCGAAAATTTACATTCTTTAGAGACTGAAAACCGTATATTAAGAGCAAAAGATCAAGTCACAGAGGATCAACTATCACGATCCACACAATGAATAGTGCACCCATCAGAACTTTACCTTGATCACACGGCCGATACAACCAAGCCAAAGACCAATTAAAGACCAATTGACCACATGAAACGAGGAAATACTTCAGATAAGGTGCACAAAAGATATGAATTAATTTGCCTCCTTGAGACAGTTTCACTAGTCAACAAATAAGTGACTAGCGAGTAGTGAGTGATTTCAAAATGCAGTTGGTGAAAAAAACAGCAGATAAGTGGAAGCCTGCAGATCCACAAATTTCAAAGGATTTACCTCATTATAAAGTGCAGAAATTTCGGCATGAAGAGAAGCAGCTTTCCATCTTTGAGCTTCCAATTTATCTCTTTCCTCTATTAGTGATTTAAAGAGCAAACCTTTGCGTTCATCCTGTCTTTCTGGGGTAAGATTCACCATCCATTTCTTTGCACGTTCTATTATGGCAGGATCAAATCCGATAGTTTCAGCAATAGTTAAAGCATTTGAATCTCCAGTACTCCCCCAAAGGACCTTATAGGTAGGTTTTAAAGTTTCTAGCGAAAATTCCATAGCTGCATTCTCAAACGAAGAGTCACTATCTTTTATGCGAGTCAAATCTGCATAATGAGTAGTCACAATAGCTAGGTTAACACAATTTTTGAGATATTGCAAAATGCTGGTAGAGAGAGCCACGCCTTCTGAGGGATCAGTTCCACTGCCAATTTCATCAATAAGGACTAGGGATTCATCTGAGGATACTTCTAATATTTTACAGAGCCGTGAGATGTGCCCACTAAAAGTTGAGAGATTTTGTTCTAGAGACTTCAATCAAGAAAACAATGTCAGACTTAAATTTAACTCAAAAAGCTGATAACACACTAGGAAGACTAGAGCATTGTACCTGGTGATCTCCAATGTCAGCCAGAACAAGATCAAACCATGGAAGTTTTGGCTGGTTCTTAGCAGGCAAGTACATGCCAGCCTTAGCCATAAGAGAAGCTAGGCCCAGAGTCTTAACGGATGCAGTTTTACCTCCTGTATTAGGCCCTGAAATCACAACCACTCTAGTTTGACGCTTAATTTTAATGTCTATTGGTATTGGAAAATCAGCGATGCTTCCTGAAAAACCTTCACTAACGATCACATTATCTCTCTTGTCAAATTGACCTACATTTGCAGAGTAAGATAAAACATTATCTGAGGAACTTTTCAGATAGTAGCTGAGCAGCAATGGGTTCTGAATAGCATCAATATCTACGGATAATGTATTGTCAGTTATACTAGAGTTTAAGCCTTCATACCCCTTGGCTGAGAAACATGGACAAACCCCACTCATCCATTGAGCATATGCAGCCCTGGCCAAAGCAAGATCAAGTTCAAGAATTCTATCCAATAAATATCTTATATGAGTTTCTGACTCTGATATTTCAGTTGAAAGCATACTCAAAATGGTTATTTCCTCAGCCTTCTCAGAATTTGAAAGCCTAACTTCCATGTTGTTTAAATCCACTGCGTTTTTGGGTTCCATAAAGTATGTAGCACCAGAACTGCTGGTGCTCAAGAGAATACCATCTGAAACCAAATTTTTGTGAGTAGCCCTAACAGCAACACACATTCTCGATCGGCGCTTTGTTATAAGAGGCCGATCAATCCCACCAGCCTGATAAATCTTAAAGGACACTTCCTTTAACAAAGAATCCAACTCTTCCATATTTCTCTTCTTCTCCAAGCGAATGAGCTCCAAGTCTTCACTCGCTCTATCAAGAATAATTGAGTAATTGCAATCGATGCAAAATTCAATTTTCCTCTCCAATTCCGCCAGGAAATCGCAATTCTGAAGTATTTCAAGCAGGGGCATGAACCTAATGAATATAATTAGACAGATTAAGTGGTGTTAACTTCTATCCATATTACCTGTTCACGTTTCATTTCCTCCAGTAAATTTTTCCATGACAAAAGCAAAGGGAATGAGGATTTCTACTCCAGGCTCAAGATGTTCTGAACTTCTGAATATTTATTCTTCATTCTTCTTTCTTGTTTCTTATTATCTTTTACGACAACGAAAGAGAGGAAAAAAGAAAAATGCTTCACAAATTTCACGAGAACATTACCTATCTGAAGAATGGCCACCAACAGCCAGAGCCTGCAGTTTCTCAAACAACTCCCTAGCAGCTTTCAAAGTACGCCGCACCGAACCCAGTTCAGCTATTGTAAGCAATTTTCCAGAAGTCGCTGAATCCAAAATTCCAGAGACATCTTCGATTCCTGAAAAATCCAACTGTCTGGAAACCACAGCTTCAGCTGCGGTCGTCTGATCCAGAAGCTTTTGGCTCTCCTCTCTCGTCCGGCCAAAGCAGACGTTAGCCTTCTGAGCTACATCAAAGCCCATAGAGGTGGACGTAAACGTGGAGAGTTGCTTACAGATTGAACTCCATTCTAGAACCCTAAGGGTTTCGTTCTGGAGGGCCTGTGAAGTAGCGATTCGAACGGACACCGATTCATGAATGCTGGAGAGTGAAAAGACGGGCCTGAGAATTTTAGGAAAGATGCGAGGAGTTTTTCTAATGGCGACGAAGCTGTAGCTGAACTCCATGGGAAGGATGAAGCTGGTGTGGAGTGGATTTCAGAGAGAGCATCTTATCCAGTTCAATCCTTGAGTTTCCTCCATTGGCGTTGGTATGAGCAGGCTTCGGTTATCCTCGCAAGTACAAATGGAGCCACATTTGTGAGTGTGCTAGTCCGAGCGCGAGATTAGAAACTTCGACATGTGTTTCGTTCGGAAACTCAAAACGATATGTCGTTCTTCCTTTGCAATTCCATGGAAATTTATATGTCTGGCATTTTCCACAGACATTTTCATTATATTGCAAAAAATAATTTATGAAACATAAAAATTAAGGAACCGTGAATATAATATAAATAATAAATATTTTACTTCATCCATATTTATTTACTAATTTAAGTATTTTTTTATTTTTTAAAAAATATCCATTGATATTAACATTTCTATAAAATCGACACTTCAAAATTTTAGTCAATATTAACATTCTATAAAATCGACACTTCAAAATTTTGGTCAATATTAACATTTTAAACATTAATAGTAAATTTGGTGCTAAAAAATGTGGAGCGGTGATTTGAATCTCCACTTGAAAAAAAAAAAAGAAGAAACAGACGTCCTAACTAATGATTTAGGAAAATTATTGTTAATGAAAAAAATATCAAACTATTTACAAGTATAAAAAGAATTTACTGTCTATCAACAATAGACCGCATCAGCGATAAACCGCGATAGACATTTATAAAAAAAGTTCTATATTTATAAATATTTAAAAACAACCCGATTAAATTATATTTAAATTGGCGAATGACTAATGACTGATATATAATTGATAATCGATGCGTTAGAAAACCCCGAAACCTTCCAAATCTCTAGCTCGATGCCTAGAGTGGCACAATTCCTACTCTATTAAGCAACATGAACAAGTTGAGCTAGATGAAAATTGAGGACTTGACTTGTTTATCTGAGTTTGGTGGCTAAGCCTAAGATATTTATTTGAAAGGTTACAATATAAATATAAGCAAGAGAAAAAGGAATCCTTATGAAACAGGATCATCTCAATTTAATATGATTAAGGAACCTGTCTCCCCATAAAGGGTGCAGTCCCAACAACCTAGAGCTGATCTTATTATGTAAATGAAGTTCACAAATATCAGTATCCTTCATGCTTTATAACCAAATAATTTTTAGAAAGTATTATTACCTATTATTCTTTACATCATAAGCGCATGGAAGGTACTACTGATGAAATCATAACATAAAGATTAATGGAAAGTCCTAGTCGGTTACTCTTGCAAGGATTGGAGTTCCACAGGCAGCGGGAGCGTGTTTCTCTTTGTATACGAGTTGTCCTCTTACAAAAGTGGCCAAAACTTTTCCAGAAAGTTTCATTCCCATATAGGCTGAAATGCTCTGTGTTAAAAGAATGACAAAGAAAAATCTAAGTCAGCATAACTGCATAACAAGCCAACTCAAGTTTTTTTTTTAGCAACAGAAATCTCATGACAAATGCTGGCCAATATAGTAAGAAAGGAGATTTGGTTTTAATTTCAAGGAAAAGCAAACTCTTGTTTCATACAGCAATAAGATTCCCAGCGCATGGGGTATGTATAGTTTATATTTGATGTTTCTGAATCTGTAGAGTTAAAATGCTGGAAATAATTCAGACAAGGGAAAATTGCAACTTCAAAATGGATATATGAAGAGGAAACAGTGGTGAAATAGAAAACGGGACATACGGGATGTTTCAAGTATACAGGAAATTTGTCATTGACGTCGTACTCCTCATCTGGTGCCCATGCAACAATATCCGCATGCTTTCCAATAGCAATAGCTCCCTGTGAGATAAGACCAGGGTTTCTTATGTCAACGAGCTAGGGATGATTACCAGTAGTCAAGCATCTCCACTAAACATGGTAGCATATACACATATATATATACAATATTTGCCTTGAAGGTGCGATTGAACTGGCTATAATGGTAGTATTTTTACATTTATATGCAATTTTCCTACCATTAATGAAAACAAAACAAGTTATTTAGGCTATTTATTGTGATTCAAATCATGATAGATTGATAATTTAACAAACTCATGAAGAACTTAATAAAATTATCTCAATCTACTCTGCCAAAAAGTAGTAATGTAAAAATTGATAATAGAAGTATGAAAATATTGTGACCTTTAATTCTAGGCCAGCAAGCTTGGCAGGCCGCTCACTCCACCACAAAGCGAGTTGCTCCATTGTTACTCCACGTTTTTTTGCGTGTGACCAGGTTGCAGAAAGATCAAACTGCAGATTCTCAAGAAGAATTGAGTCACTATTGGTAATTTGATTAACACCTAATTTAATCGTCTACGAATCTATCAACAACTAGCACAAGAAATCGAAGTCTTTCTTTCAGTTTGTATCATGCAGAATATAAATGAAATGCATCTGCTGGTGAAGTGTTACGACTAAGGGACCAGCCCCATTTCAAATCTCTCTCAAAGGAGGTCAAACTCGGTATTCGTTCTGACTTCCGCTCGCAACAATCCAATGAGTTCTCCAGGTGAAAAAACTTTAGACATTCCATCTTCTGAAACCAACACTTTTGATGTTTCTATCTCAAATGGCGAGTAGTTATTAGGGACATGGATATAAATGTCTGAAAACCTAACGATCCAAATCCAAATTTTCAGTGTGCATATGTTTTGATCCATCCTAAGAGTGCAAGAAGAAAAAGAGAGGAAAAGAAAAAAAAAACAATTTGAGAGAATCTATAGTAAATATTGAATCCTAACCTGCAAAGATGATATGCCGCCCCAAGCCTTCAAAAAATCCCCAGAATCAGGTAGCTTTAGATCTGGCAGTGTTGGCGAATGATCAGAACTTAACATGTCAATATGTCCTTCCTGTAATGTTAAGTTGAAACAGATGCAACTTCAGAGAAGACTATAGGAATATATAGTATAGCAGGCAAGATCCAAAAAACACCGACCATCAAAGCATCCCATAGTTTTTCTTTGTTGGCTTTGTCACGGATTGGTGGAGCACACTTGAAACGAGTATCTCCATCTTTTATATCTTCCTCTGAGAAAGCTAGATAGTGGGTGCACGTCTCAACTGATACACTATCTCCACTCCTTTTTGCTTCCTGTGAAAATAACATTCTTTGTGCTTTTCATTTTCCAGCTACTTAAGATGGAGTAGACTATAGCTCTTGGATGCAGTAGCATAGTTCAAAATATATCAAAGCCGAGCTTGATATGGATTAGACCCAGAGTCACAGAAAAGACTATCAGACGGATAGTAAGGAAGGCCATTTCAAAATGGACAGACCAATACCTTAAGGGAGTGAGAACGTATGCATAGAATAGCTAATAAAATGTTATATGCCCATTGGGAATCAGCCAGTCAGGGACATACATGCATTTGTGAGAGTAATCTAAAGTACCTTGATAAGTTCTAAGGTAGAACCTGAATCAGACAAGTGAGCAACGTGAATATGAGCTCCTTCTGCGGCGCCACCTGGCCTTGTATTATTTGTCACCATCAAGAGCTCTCTTACAGCTGCCTCTTCCCTATTTAATGATACAAGAGAAGAATAGTAGCAAGAAATAGAGTTCGTACAAATCAAGTTAAACAGAAGGCTTTTTTTTAACAGAACATAACTTTAATTTGTAGATTCTAAGATGGTAAGCTTATGACGTCAAATGTGTTAACCCTGTAATGTAAAAGTAAAATATTTCCAAGTTTATTTGCGTTGACAGTAACAAATGGATGCCTCGGTGGCAGACATTTGGGACCAACAAAACACCTCATCGGCTATGCACTTTTGCAGAAATCTTAAGGATGAGGGAATATCTTTTATCTTATCAACCTATAGACAAGTAAGACTCATGGGTTTTGAATCTAGACAAGGGAGGCTATTACACTACCAAATCTATAGTCACCAATCTCTTGGTGGGAGCACCATCAAACTATCCTGACTTCAAAGTCATTTGGAAGGATTCTATCCGAAAAAGTTTATGTTCTTCCTTTGGGAACTCAACTACACTTGCCTGAACACCTAGATCAGTTACTAAAAAGAAGTCCCTGGATGGCTCTATCCTCAATGCTGCAGTTTGAGTAAATCAGACAGTGTCCCAGAAAATATCTTCAATCAGTGTCCCTTTTGCTTCAAAGATTTGGTCCCATTTCCTCACAGCCTTTTGCTGGACATTGACCATCACTTTTGAGGTGCAAGATTGGTTGTCTCTAATTCTAACCGATCATCCTTTCAAGCTTCAGAAGAAGACTATATGGCTATAGATCAATAGAGCTTTCATATGCGTTGTTTGGAATGAGCAAAATGCAAAGATATTCAGTGACAAGGAGAGATCCATCGAAGTTATAGTCGAACACATCATTTTTCTAGTTGGCTTTATATCTCTGTAAACATGTTCCTCCTCTCTTATACCTCTGCAACTATAGATTAAACTCTCTTATATCCAATTGGATTTCTATTTTTTTTTTTTTTTTTTTTTTTGTTATGGTATTGGAAAAAGTATAACATTGAAAGATTCTTCTAAAAATCGAAAAGAATATGGGGAAGTGTCACATGTCGAAGTCTTCCCTTAACGCACTTTTTCAAAAGCATGTCGACACCTTTTTTTTAATCAATGCAATTAAGAGGAACTTATTATAACATCCCTTTAGCTCTGTCAGGTTGATTTCCCAATATCAATTGTAACCTTCCATTTTATTAATGAATTTAAGTTTCATATTACTAAAGAAAAGGGAATTATTGCGTTATGAAGAAATATCTAGGAAATTAGAACCAACAATGAAAAAGATAAATATGCTGCATGATTTAGTGAATTTGGTATGCAGTAACATACTAAAGCTAGCACAGCAGTCACATAGAAAGAAATAGAAGGAAAATACATGATTAAATTCTTGGATTAAATCAAAAGGCAAAACACAAAAGAATGTAAGGAAATTTTGGTATCTTACCAAGAAGGTGGTCTGGTTGCAAGATATGTTGAGTAAGAACGAGGGTCATCTTGACTACCTTCTTGCAAAGAGCTTGGAGAACTTAGTTGAATCTCTGAATGTACAAGCAAAGGTCTTTTGTATTTTGCCAGAACTGACAGTCCTTCCTAATAAGCGTATATTTCCATGCATACAGTAGTGTTAATTTGGCAGGCAAATAAAAGTGTTTAATTCATTCTTGCTGATCAAACTGCTGATATGAATATTGCAATTTAAAATCTACACAAACCTTGATGTGAGTAATATTTGTCATAGGAAAGTCATTGATCCCGGAAGGACACATAAATGACTACAAAAAAATGATAGAAAAACCTGTTATGTGGTATAAAATTGATAAGGTAATAGTGATTTTCTGCAAACATCAAGCTAGTTCTATAGTATAATTGTATATCATAAAATTTGTCCTAAAAAGAAGAAAAGAACCTGTTAGAAATAATATTAGGAAATAAGTAGAGTATGAAGGGCATATTAGCAAATAGCTAGAGAAGTTGTTATGGTAGCTTGTCATAAATAGAGGGAGTGGAGAAGGAGAGAAGCATGCGATATTTTGGGGAATGAATTAAGGCTTGAGAGTGATCTCGAGATTGAGGGTCCAAGTACCTCTAACTTTTGGGTTTATCTAGTAGTTTGGTTATTTTTTATATTTCAATATATTCGAGTTCTATTTAAGGGAGACACCCTCAATAGGAGGACATTTAATTGCTACATGAGGAATTTGCCTGATGAGAAAGTTTGATTGGAGCAAGAGATCTATCACTGTCCATTAGTATGACATTGCCAATTTACTAAATAAAATGGAAAAGCAATATTTGCAACCACATTATAGTAGATGTTAGATAATGAAAACGATAGTTTAGAGAGGATCTAGAATAGGACTATAGGAGTGCTCCACTTTGAATTAACATAGGGAGTTGCCACTCATGTGCATTCCATAAGGCTCCCAAATTACAGACAAAAAATATCAAGAACTACCTTTAAGCCGAGAGCCCCTGCACTCAGGAGACTTTCCAGAGCACTTGCATTGAAAGCATTCTCAGGAACAAGACCTCCCCAAAAACCTAATATTGATATTCAATAGAATGAAATTAGTCCTTAGATTAAAATAAATGAGTTAGAAAAGTAAAGTTTTGAGTATACCAACGTCAACATAAATTCTTCCTTCAGCAGCCTTAATCTATTAATAGAGTAATAAACATTAGAAGAAACTTGAAGGGCACTGAAAATGTATATATGTTTATGCTGTGAGAGAGAGAGAAGATCATTTAATCAATGAATTTACAACAATCACTAAAATATATCCAGAAAAAAAAAAGAAATAAAAAACAAACCTTGAGTTTTAGAGTTTCTTTAGACGTAGTAGATGGAAAATTATTTAACGGCATGTCAACCAGCGTAGTTACACCACCTATACAAAAATATCAATATCAGCTTCTCAGGTTGTCCATATGGCCTAAAGTAAGGTTCATATGAAAATTGAAAGAATTATTAAAAAAAAATGGGGAAAAAAACAACTTGGAAGTTATTGCACTGAAATATTCTGGACTCAATAGAAACGAGTCTACAACATGGTTTAGAAGCCATAAACATTGAGTTGGAAGTGGAACTTAAAAAAATGTAAGTTCTCCGGTGGATGAGGTCTTCTTGGTACAGCTATTCCTTCCACTTTACCAAATATGAAAGCTTCTAAATGAAGAAATGACAAGGGACAAAATCATACCAGCAGCTGCAGCTTTTGTTCCGGATGGAAACCCTTCCCATTCAGACCGTCCAGGATCATCAAGATGAACATGGCTGCCAAGAAATCAATAGAACAATTGATAATATTCCCCCAGAAGAAATAGATCATGTCCACTGGATAAAACCCCCCTCAAAAGAAGCGAACTAATATAAGGAGAAATATAGACCTAACGCTATTCTAGGAACCAGGTCCAGTCAAATGGTCATCCACTTTCAAATTTCTGTCAATTTAAAGCCAAAACAAATTTGTGACAGTATGATCATACACTTGAGATCTCTAAAATATAGAACTTGACATTTCCAACTACAAAATCTAACCTCCCAGCACAAAATCTATCTAATTAATTTCTTTCCTGAGAATTGAGAAATATATAATAGACTGATTGCTGTACTAATAACTATTTTCTTTTGGGAATTTGCAATGGAATGCAAATCTAAAATGTATAACTAAGAGCGTTTCTTTAACATATGAAAAATTGCAAATATGACAAAATTCTCAAATTTAAATTTCCGTTTATTCCGTATTCCAATTTTGCCCTACGTCTTTTGGTATATCAATCAACTAATATACCACATTTAAAGTAGATTAGTTGTGTATTTTTTCCATTAATTTGTATACTTTTTGTATTTTTTGTTTGCAGCAATATGAGTTATTACTCACTTTAATTTTTGTATTTGCTACATTTTTTTTAGCCCTTTTACAGTTTTTTTTTTTTTTTTTCATTTTAAATGAGTTTGTTCCTTTTACTTTTAAATGAGTTTGTTTCTTTCATTTTTAAGTACAAATGTACAATAAGCTGGGGAGATTCAACCTAAAATTCACTAACACTCAGTTGAGAATTAGTATACTCACATTGACAATTTGGTTGCGTTGGGAATAACTAGAGAAAAAAATATTTTTCAAAAAAATTATTCTTATGATTTTTTTTAAAAACACTTAAATAACTAGTCACTTTCAACCGTATATCAAGTGTATATCAAGTGTATCAAATGACTATCAATAGTGTATTAAGTGTGTATCAAGTGTCTATCAATAATGTAGTAAGTGAGTATAAGCAATGTGTATCAAATGTATACTAGTAGTTTATCAAATGTATCAAGGATACATGTGTATCAAGCGTATGAAATGTATATCAGTAGTGTATCAATGTATATCAATAGTGTATCAGGGGTATCAAGTGTATTAGGTGTATCAGGTGTATCACATGGGTTGAGCTTTTTTTTGTTATTTTTGCAAAAATAATAAGTCTGGCTATGGGCCTAATTTTTTAAACTTATCTTGTCGGATCTGCAAGAAGCCCTTCTCTTTTTAATATCCTATAATTTTACTTTCTATAAGAAACTACAAAATCACATTTATATTCCACAATTGAAAAATGACTTTTAGGTCTTACATGTCAACCAAGCCAGGCATTACAACTGCATCTGCATAATCGACCACGTGATCACCCATAATCTTCCCATGCCTTTCTTCTTCCTTAACAATGGATACAATCTTCCCTTCATTTATCTCAACTGCCCAATTTAACATTTGATAAAGAAAATCCATAAGGTATCATGAAAAGCAAGATACAAAGCCATAAGTGACAAAGAAACACCTCCTGATTAGTTAGTAATGAGCAGTTTTATCAGAAAAGAATTATATTCTAGAATATGACATAGAGGGAAACCAAGATGTCAGGTGTGGATGCTCAGAGTAGACTGAAGCCAACTCTATGAGAGTCAAACACTACCTAGAGTGCAGCCTCAAAAGCATGCATAGTAGTCTCTGTAAGATAATGATTTTCTTTGCGAACCTACAGTATAAACTAGTATACTAACCAGCACCAGAAATGACTCCTTGTGGCGTAACAATGTGCTTGCTTGTTATCCAAAAGTGCTTGTGAGGAAGGAGGCTGCATTCATTCTGAGAGGGTTGTAACCAAAATGTAAAACTCTTTCACATGATTGACAAATCATACCTGAAACAGTATGAACCCAAAATACATAGGACCCATCTAATGACTGCAGCATGAAGTTAACAACTTCCATACAAGTGATGTACTTTCCATGGACACATCTCATACGCCTTTTTGCATAGCTACATAAATATAAACCTTTCATAGTGATTAACACCATTTCGTCCACAATTGAGCAATTAATTGGGGTTAAACTTTGTGATAGAGCCCCCCTGTGGCACAACAATTCAACAGTTTGGGCAATTAAATATCACCACTAAACCCAGAAGTAGCTTAAGCTAGGATAAATTTGGTCATTACATATATTAGTAATGCTCTTCATGAATAAAATTAAACGTTATTAGACTCATCACGCCGAACACGTATACATAACGAGTTCAAAAACGACAATGTCATGGTTCAATTGTGAATTATTATTTTGATACCGCGTAAAATTACTAATATACTTAACAACTTAAGTAGCTAGGTTAGAACCCCTTTAATCAGTTAATATATTCCCAAAATTTCAAGAACTCGATGATTGAATTCCAACACCAGCGCAGGAATGAAAACATCTACAAGTGATGTTCAATTCTAAGTTTAATATCGCAAAGAAACAAAAGAAAACTAATCACACTGGAACGAATCTTCATATCTTATGGAAACCGAGCTCTTCCATTTCCATCTACCAGTCTTCACAAAGATGGTGGACGGTTTGACAGTGGAAGATAACAAATGAGACACAAAAGAAAATCACATGAATACGGATTAAAAATAACTGAAGCTTACCTCGGATGGATCCTTTAAGTAGAAAACTAAGAAAATGGAAGCGAGCAAAGTTAGTAGAGGTAGAAGCTTCCACTGCAGGAAATTCATCGAAATTCTTTCCCTCTCTCGTACTCAATTATGCGAGTGGACTCAACGCTCCTCCAGTGGATAGGAATTTGAATTATCTCACCGTCGCCGGCTTCACGGCAAGGAATTCACCTCATCGTCCGACCATTGAGGGGCAACTGAACCATTCCCTAATCACACGATCAAGTCAGATCAGACGATTAAAATAAAATTAAGATAATTGCATTCGATACGACTTTTACCGCTACGAATTAAATATATAATAATATTTTTTTTAATTCTAAATATATCAAAATTAGACTTCTACAAATTACATGGTTTATCACTAATAGACCCCACTATTAATATCGTAATAGACTTTGAAAGCAAAATTTAAAATTAAGGCTTATTTCTTTCCCAAGTCTTATATTGATTTACACCTTGAATTATTTGTCAAATTTAAAAAACAAAAGCAAGTTTTTAAAAGCTATTTTTTTTAGTTTTCAAATTTTGACTTATTTTTTAAACCATTGGTATAAAATAGATAACAAATGAATAAATTTGAAAGGAAAGTAGTGTCAATAGACTTAATTTTCAAAAATAAAAATAAAAAACCGAAATGATTACCGAACGGGACCTTAGTTTTTACTTTCAAATTTGTATCAATTTAACTCTATCCTGAAAAATCTCATTAAGCTTAATTGTCAATTATATAATGACTTAATCTTTATAATTTATAGATTCTTAATCAATTTACTAATCTACATGCATGAGATATTTCGTTAAATTTTATGGGATCATTTGTTTTTTTGAAATATAGATAACCAGAATCTTAAATGCCAACATACAGAATTATAAATGTCTGACATATTTAGATTACCATGTTTGTTTTGTATGAATATTTTGCAGATATCTGGGAATATTTTGATAATTGTGTTGATTTTGAATGAATTCCAACGAGAATGTCTTAAATTTACCTAATATTCCAAGAATGTCCTTGCAACTATTTATTAATGTATAATTAATTTTATATAATTTGAACTTTAATAACGTATATGTTTTTATCAATTTAAATTTCTTTTTTAAATTAATACAATTTATATTATTTTTATATGTTATTTTTCTCAACAAAATAATATATCATAATTTAAGACTTTTTATAAAATAAATATTAATTTAAATCTAAATTTGAAGATCTTGCTAAAAAATAATAAGAATTACGATATAATAAAAATATGATATATATGGTTGACAATATTTATTTTAGTTATATAATGCAAATAAAGAATAATATATATATATATATGTAAAATTAAGAATTCAACTCAGGAAGTGGAGGCATCCAAAACTCTTTAGATGGCCTCCATAAGAGTATCCTAAGATGTCCGAGAATCTCTAAATGTCGGAGTATCTTACAATACCGCAAAACAAACACGGTAACTCAGATGTCCACTCCATGAGAATCTAGGATGTCTATGAAACAAACGATTCTAATAGTGTTTGCAATCTAAGGACTACATTATTACAAATTATAAAGTATAAAGATTAAATTGATACTTAATAAAGTTAAGGACTAAATTATTACAAATTAAGAATATAGTCATTAAATTATAATTAAATTGTAATAAAGCATTGTTACTCAATTATATTTTAAGTTATTAAACAGACAGGTTAATCCATAATATTTATGAAAAAAACAAAAAACAAAAATTTTTCCTTTACATGTCAACATAATATATAGTTGAATCTACATGCATGTATATTCATAATAAAAGGTTGTAACTAAAACAATTTCTTTAAAATCCAAAGTTCAATATCTCATTTCTGTCACTATTATACTAAATAAAAAAGAAAAAGAAAATAATAAAAGAAATTATTTTAAATGGCGATAGAAAATATTTACAGATAATAGTAAAATATCACAATCTATTTGTGATAAAACGCGATACACTACTATCTGTGTCAATCATGACATAGATAATAGTTTATGGCGGTCTATCTCAAATAGATAGTAAAATTTAATTTTGTTATATTTGTAAATATTTCGATTCATTTTATTATATTTGAAAACATCCCTAATAATAATGGTATGAAATTAAAACTTTTAGATGATTAGATTAGAAAAACGAGTTTGAAAAAGTTATAGAGCGCTTTTATATTCGAGTTCAACAATCCTTATATGGTAAAGGTTTTTGTAGTAAAAAAAAAAAAAAGATGAATTTATTGTATTCAATTAAGTCCTGGTTGATAACTATTTTATTTTTTATTTTCAATTTTTTTTTAATTATTCATATTTTTTCATTATATTTTACTCATAGTTTTCCTATTTTTTAAGCAAGCATTTAAATTCTTAGCCAATTTACAAAAACAAAACTAATTTCGTAAGACTACACTCCTAAAATGTTCAAACTAAAATCTTGATGAATTCTGTTCTCACCAACCAAACTTGAAAACCAAACTAAATTTTTTATTCCATATAAAAATCAACTCAATCCCCCC
>QLSR01000429.1:164376-185324 GCA_031780015.1 Citrullus colocynthis | reverse complement strand
CCCCCCCCCCCCCCCCCCCCCCCCAAAAGAAAAAAAAAAACTTCCGCCACCTTATTAAATATTTAGCCAATTCAAACAGCCCTTTTTAACTTTAATGCAATTTAATAAGACTTGATATTTCAAGTGAGAATTAACAGAGTCTCTTTATTACCAATGGTGCAGTCCTTTCTGGCTTCTAGGAAGTGGGGACATGATGTCAAATGTACCTGTACAAAAGATAGCTTTCTTCTAAGAATGGTCACATATATATTTATATGATGGTCCACATGATAAAATCAAAACAAAATGGCCCACCCACATGAAATAAAACATTCTGATGATTTACTAAGAAGCATTTATTTTCAAATATGAATGTCTTAACTAAATAAGATATTCTCATTGGTCCTAATTCAAAATTTCAAACTTAATCGCATCCAGCGTCTTGATGTTTGATCTATTAATGAAATGAACTAGAGGTAAACACAATTAGAAGTTCAAACATATGAAGGCAAAGTCTGTATTAAAGATATAAATTAAACAAATATCAAACCTATGAGAATCTAGGTTCGCTAATTCTCAGCTCCTTTTACAAACAACCCTTCAAAAAGCCCTGAAAATCGATTACAGTATAGTGCGCATGCCTGGCTACTATACAATCTAAATAGAATAAATAAAACTCTCCACGAATGTAAACAAATCAATGGCAGAGCCAGCTCAAAGAGAGAATGATCCATCAGAAAAGATGGAGAAAGAATCGAACACAAAAAATCTAATGGGGAGAGAAGGATCAACTACTCAGATTTCCTTGGCATTCTCTTCATCCTACTGAATGGCCCCACTGTCCTGTCCATAATGTACATGTATATCACCTGGCTCCATGATTTGTATGAATCTAATTCCTTGTAGTATTCTGGTGCAATCTCCTTCACTTTGTAAAGCTTGCTCCCCGGAATTCTAGGGAAGTCATGGTGTTCATTATGGTAACCTACACTCCATGTAAGAAGATTAAGTGGACCGTAGTAAGAGTAGGTCTCCTGGTTGGGATTGAAGACGTAATGTTCGGAGATGAAGTGACCAGCCATTGGATGCATTCCGCCACCGACGAACGTGGAGAGTATCAGGTAAGCAAAAGACTTCCAACTCCAGAAGTAAACCATGGCAACATCAAGAGCTATCTGAATAATGAAGTTGATGAACTCCCACTGGCCTGGGGGCTTTGGTTTGAGAAACAATGGCCGGAGAGCATAGAAGAAGAGTTGGAAGACAACCCATATAGCTTTTGAGACAGCATTAGTCACCAGATGAGCTTCAGTTTGGCTTGGAACGTCCATATCCATGCCATCTACTCCTTGGAAGCGATGGTGCTCGAGGTGATACTTTTGAAATGTGATAGACATAGGCACTCCAATGGGGAGATTAGCAAAAATGCCGAGCCACCTGTTGTAATCAGGTGTTGAGAAGGCAAGGTTGTGACTGAGCTCGTGAATGGCTAGAAATAGGTTGTGGTTGAGAAAAGAGCCAAAGAAGTAGGCTATTGCCAATATCTTCAACCAGTCTGCACTATGAAGGGTGGTAGCTGTCCATAACTGAAGCAGAACAACCACAGAAATCTGCAAGATCGCAAGAATGAGAAGAAAAAATGGCCAACTTTATATTATAAGAATAAGTTAATATGATTGGTTTTCCAAACTCCAATAGCTAATTTCAACTTTAAGACTAGAAGGTCACACTTGTGAATGTATACAAGGTTGTTCACTCCCAGTTCTCATTCTTCATGACTTTACTTTCCTCATCAGATGAATCAAAGTACCGATGCAGTTGGTTAAATAATTACAATCAATTTGCTCTTAAAAAAAAAAAAGAAAAGAAAAGAAAAGTCAGTCTTCCCTTTACAACAGCGGGAAGCAATTACTCTCTAAACTTCAACAGTCATTTCTTCTGATTTCATGAACGGTTTCATTTGAAACCATACAAGCCCTAAACTGCAGCAATGTACTACCCGAATCAAACGATTAAACATATGCTAAAATCAGATACTAGAGCCAGGCAAACAAGAAAAGAAGGGTCGATGGTTAATTTTCTCTCTAAACATTTACCAAAACTCTAGAGAGCAAACAACAGAATTCATTGAGCACTACAAAATTTTTCCAATTCGTAGTAAAAGAGGGTCGAGGGTTAATTTCCTCCACTGCGTTCTTTTAAATTATAAATAAGAAAAGAAGGGTAACTTTAAATAAACTTTAGACCAAAACAATCCTGAATCAAAGCTTGCCTGACAGTTGAAAAAGCAGGAAAGTTCAGACAACTGTTCGTGATACAAGACAAGGAAGGAAAAAAAAAAAAAAAAAAACAAACAAATAAACGATATATGGCAAAAAAGGGAAGAGATCGAATACAGGAATCTAGCAAACAAAACTGAACCAGAGCAATAAGAATGACAAAATTTTAGACGCAGCGAAGTGGACAGATCCATCAATAACAAGCGTTCAGAATCTCAAATGTAGCTTTTTGATCAATACAACTAGCGAGAGTAATCAGATTGCGAAACGAAAAACAAAAACAAAGTAAAATGCAGCAATGTGGCAGAGGCAAGGTTCAAAGTCGAACAGAAAAACAAAATATACACAGATCAAATCTAAGCATTGACATGTGTTGTGACGAGCAATACAGATCTAAACACGAAATCAAAACATCCTGACAAGAAAATAACCACAACTCTCCACATTCTCACAACCAACAAAACATTAAAATCAGAGAGAAGAAATCAAAACCTTGAAGAAAGCCCAAGGGTCAGGACCGAAGAGCTCCCGGATCTGAGGGTACTGAGAGAGAATTTGGCGTCTCCTCGAAGCGTGAGGTTCGTCGGTGTATGACCAAAAGAAGTCAGTGGCCATTACACCCTCGTCTCTCTCTTCACCTCCTTGCATTGTGATTGCTTGCGGGTGGCCCTCGCTCCCAGAAGATGCTCCGGCGGAATCTGCCTCTCCTGGGGGCTGCTTCAGGATCAAATTGGCTGTGGATTAATGAGGAGAAAGAAGGGATACTTATACAGGAAGCTCGTTGCAGATTTAGGAATGGCCAGAGGTTGAAGAAGACCAAAAATGGAAACGAAGGTGACTCCTAAATTTAGAGAAGGACGTTGCGTTGGAGTGGACGGAGTTTTATCTCAAATGTCGCCATGTTCGTATCGTTGCCATTGCCAACTTGCCGATGGTGGGGAATGGGATCTATATTCTACTCGATGGAACCCTTTTGTTATTCCTTTTAAATTTTGGAAAAAATAAGAAAAATATCAATTTAAACAAACTCCAAATTTCAGAGATTTTATGAAGGAAAGAATTAAGGTGCAGTTAATCTTTCCCCTTTTTATGAATTTAAATCCTAACGCCTAACGTCATTTTAAACATTTTTTTACAAAAAAAAAAAGAAAAGAAAAAAACCAGTCGTTTTAAATATTTGGTAAAGATCTGTACGGGTGAAAACAAAATGGAAAAACCAAACAAATCAAATTCTATTTAATGGTTTGGTTTGATTTTTAGTTTGTTTTGAAAGCTATTACTAAATATGTAATCCAAATAAGGTAAATTCAAAAAACAAAATTTTTAGATTTTGAGTATATCCATCATTTAAATTAAGGTTATAAATTCAATTATTTTTGTTAAATTAAAATATTTATTGTGAGAGATGTTTTCAAATATAAGAAAATGAACCAAAATATTTACAAATATAGTAAAATTTTATTATATAAACTACTAGTCATGATAGACAGAGTAGTCTATCACAAATAGATTATGATATTTTGCTATTATTTGTAAATATTTTCAATAGTTTTGTCATTTAAAATAATTTTCCTATATAATATATACAATATATTATATTAGGAGTGAGCATGATAGACCGAAAAACCTAGCCAACCAAACTAAATGCGGTCGATCAAAGAAGAGGAGGGACTCAGTTGGTGTCAATTTAAGAAAACTTCAAACTGACAATTTTTAAAAAAAAAAATTCAAAAAACAAAACCGACCAACCAAAGGTCGATTCTCACTCCTTTACGATCGAGATCGTTTGAATAATCTTTGCACCCCTATGTTATATGATACTATAATATAATGATCATACAACATTTTTACCATAAAACAAGTTCATATTCAAAAGTATGAAATACTATTCTGTTTTATTTGAATCTTTGCCTATTAAATAAGTCGTAAATTTGTTTGGTTGGGTTGTGTTTGAATTTTGGAAACCATAAAAAACCAAACCAACCTTATATATACCCTTTTGTTCTTTCATTTGCATTTGATTTGATTAAGTGAGGAATCATCAATTTTGCTATACTGAAATTAAATATATGGGAATTTGGATTTGTTTTCAACTTTTTAGATGGTTTAGTGTGTTTTAGTAATTGAAAATGAATTCAGGGGATTGGTTATTTTGAGACCTCTTTTTGAAAATGAAATCATGAAAATGAAATAATGATTTGAATGATTAGTTTGGTTCCTGAAATAAAAATAAAATTTTGAAAAATTCTAAAAAAAGGTACAATTGGCCCAAAATTGAAAATCAAACCCACAACAGATCGTAAGCAAATTATTGGTTTTGTTTTTTATTAGACATTAGCTTATTTTTTAAAAATAAAATTAATTGGTTTAGTTTAGTTCGATAATCTATTTGTCTCAAAATCCAAAAAAATTAAACTCATCCCTATCTACAACTATTTTTCTTGTTTCTATTTAAAATTATTTCAAAATCATTCAAATAAAAAAGTATTTTTCTCAAAAAAATCATCAAAATATCAATAAAGTTATTGTCTTTAACAAAAGAAAAAAAAGTTCAACCATCTATTTTCTTTTTGCATCTCTCTTTGATTTACACTGATCCTTTTGTTTATATAAGTTTGATATACATTTCAAGTTGTTTATATATAAGTTCGATATACATTTTTTTTTAAAGAAAAATATTCTTGTGAAAGTTTAAATATTTAAGTCTTATATACTTGGATGAGTTATGCATTAACGTTTCTAATGAAGGGATTAAATTGATTCATTTATAAAAGTCTAGGTTTTAAATTAATACAATTATTAGCTCAGAGTCTTAATTAATACTATCACTAAAATTTAGAGATTTAATTAATATTTGTCTTAAATGAAAAAGTTTTGACCAATTACAAATTGTCATGTCATTTATCAAATTAATGACAAATTTACAGATAATTGAATTTGGGACTAAATAAAAGTTGACATATGTCCCAAATTAAAGTTGAAAACATAAGTTGCCCGATCCTAATGATGTCACATGATTTTCATTGTGACAGTTGGATCGAATAACATAATTTGGTCCAATCTGATATTAATATTTGGTCTAAAATCCAACTGAGCCAAAAAAATAAGCTTAATTTGGCCCAATGGCCAATTAAGACCCAAATCCAATCAATTTGGCCCAAGGGCCAAGTCTATAGACCAACTAAGCCTAATGTCACGTGGTTAGCATTTCAACCTAACCAACCGCGTGGCATTTGTGTGATCCTACTGTCAAAAGTCACGCCAAGTAAACCTATTGAGATTTAAGGATCGTTTTCCCCCTAGCGCAATTCGGTGAGATTGGCAAAGGAAGTGGACTAGCGAGGAGGACTTAAGAGTTTGAGTGAATGAGGGCTTTAGAAGGGAGCTTCACCAACCGATGAGAGAACGGACAAGCTTTGGAAGTTGGCTTGTATTGTTAACCCTCTGTTTATGTATCTATGCGTTTACAAATGAGGGCCCCTCCTCATATTTATAGGAAGGGCTTGCCGACTTAGACTATGGCCAAAAGGGATCTAGATTCTTCTTCTATGTACAAGGGCGGCAATCCTATGTACAAGTCTAGACTCCACCGACTTAGGCCCCTGCTAGAACTATCTAGACCTATCGAGGGCCTTCTAGCTATTTACATGGATGTTCGACTGTCAAAGAAGGTTCTGAAATTTCCTAGCACGCTCCAGGGGCTTATCGCACTCTCCAGCACTGTCGGGCGCCTACTCGAGTTCTCCAGGCCAGTCGGGAGGCGTCCGCATATCCTCGCCCATTCGAGGTTCTTCTGGAGGCTTCTGGTGCTGTTGGGACTTGTGCACACAATCGAGGTCATTCCCGTATTTTCCAGAGTCTTCCCGCGGCGTCGGGCATCTGAGCATAGGCACTCGCTTTGCCCAGGCCGCCTCTCCAGACGCGTCCAGAGGCTTGTCATAGTCTCTGGTCTTGTCCCGATGCGTCTAGAATCTTCTGGGACTTTATCGAGGCGTTTGGGACTTTTCATGCATTGAAGGATGCCGTTAGACGCATGGTCTCTAGGCGATGTACGCATGAGGCATTGATGATATGCGTCCACTACTGGCACTTATGAGGCGCGCATGCGTTGATCTCACTCTGAACGCATTGTAAGTATGCGTCGATCTTGCACGCCTGGCAACTTCGCGTATGCGGGCACGTCATGTTGTTCACCCTTGCAGTTGTGCGTGCTTGCCGCATACTTATGGCTGGTTGGGCAGCCATTCCGCTATGCGCCAACGCACATGGGCGTCGGCTAAGGCACTCGGTTGGGGGTCCAACTATGTCGAAGGCACACGCCCGATACACTGGCCCGATAGCACTTGCATCCCATCTGCATGCAATAGCATCCTCGTGCAACGGCTTTGTCAACGCCTTGGCCCTTCACTCTTGACCTTCCCTTGGCGATGCGGGGCGAGTCAAGAGCGTTTGTGTCGCGGTCTGAAATGGCGTTATTTCCATCCGTAACACTAAGCCTACAAAGCTCGCATGAGAACTCTATAAATAAATCATTCATTTGAAAGGTTTAGAAATTTTACACGAGAATCAACAAAGAATTCTTCCTACAACCATCTTCCAAGACTTTAACTTCAAAAACATCCATTACGCTTTCTCAAATCAAGTGTACACATTTAGCAAATAGAAAATAATCAAGTACATGAGATCAAAGCACATCCGCATGTGTATGAGGCCGAGAATTCAATTTGAGAATATGCCTTTGGATAGAAGATAACAAAAAATCTAAAATGGCTTAGGATTTGAAGGTGTTTGTCGCTAAATGAAAGGAAACTTGAGCTTCAAACTTTGATTGCAATTAGGTGAGGGTTGTCTCAAATAAATTCCAAAGTCCACAAGGAAGTTTAAGCCCAAGGAAATCGAGAGGCAATATAGGTCGATCAACCGAGCCAAAGGAATTATACTAATTAGGAAACAACCGAGTTAAACTCGATTTTGAAGCTTTGTAACCTCAACAGCTACAATCCTCCAATCCTCCTTAACGACGACAACGTTACATGTAATCACAAATGGGTGTATGAGATTATAAATACATCATTCCATGACCTCTAAGGGAAGAAGCAACTGAACTCCAAATGAGAACTCTAACCTTACTCTTTATGCTTGGGTAAATTATACATTTTACTAACTTAAGGCATCAGAGTGTAGTCGACTTGACACCACACCAGTACAAGTACTCTCACGTAGGTTGATACATGTCATGAAATGCATATTTTTAAGGCTCATTTTAGTTTTTTTTTTTTTTTTTCAATGAAAATAGTCTTTTGCATATTAAAATCCCCCAATTATGTTTCAAATGGATAAAATGAATGAATATGAGGTCTTTTAGTTGCTAAAAGTGTAATTCCATCATTTTGGGCCTTTTTTTGGGAGCTTGTATATTGGTTTTTGGCTATTTTGCATAAATTGCCTTCGACGTGCCCACATCGCCAAAATGTGATGTGCCCGCATTAAAATCCTAAACTCTAGAAATTATCGACCAACCATCTGCAGGCGCAATTTACTCGGTTTTCAACCGTTTTTCAACATCGAAATTGACTGGGTAGCTCCAGAATCGTGGATTTCAACTCTCTCTACCAACGTTGAAGTCTATATAAAAGTGGGAAACATTCTCCTCAAAGACAAGCTCTTCCCTCACGAGCCAATCCTAGAAGATTTCTCACCCAAAATCTCAGACCCACTCCAAAAAACGGGAGTTCTCTTAGAGAAGTTAGAGCTAGGACTCCCTACCCCACAAGAATGTGTGTAGAAAGTAAAGATTGAACCTTGGAAAAGGACAATCCATTCTTAGGAAGTTAAAGAGAGTGAAAGACACGTTCTAAGAGAGTGTTTCCTGTATTTTCAGCATCTACGTTCCTTTCTTCTTTTGTTAAAAATTTATTCCATTCATATTCATATTGTAGTTATGACTTTAGAATTAATGAAAGTATTTCATTCCTTCTTTAATATGAGCTAAATTCACTAAAGGATTCAGCTAAATTCACAAATGGATTCAACTATGTGGATGCTTTAGGGATTGATGGCTTGATCATTTGCTTAAGTGTCATATCATGCTTGTTTCTCTTGCCGATTTTAAGGCTTAACAATGTTAAGTTGAACTGGCCACTTAATTAAGCATTCTAGCGGAGTTCTAACGTTGAAAAGGTTAGGATGTAAGCGGAGTTCACATCAAGAGAATATAGGGTAATATCCTAGGTAGAAATACCACATCACCTTAGGTATAAGGGACATTATAGGATAAAGAATAAGAGCAAGAATTAATCTAGGTAGCAGCTAACCATATGGCTTAGCTCCTTAGGCATCTAAAGGAACTTGATACAAAACCGAATAGGTAAAGATCTGTCCATGAGTTAGGTAATGCGTTGGTATGATGCGACCATATCACTTGAGTCAAATTCTACTTAGGCGGTAACATAGTTGAAACCCTACTTCTACCATTGACTATCTCTATCTTTTTTAGCTTTATTTACATCAACTCATAACAATTTTATCTTGGTTACTTTGGCCACTTGATTGCATTGCTTCGAAACAAACCTAATTAGATTGCTAGTCTCGTAGAATTCGACTCTTGGAAAACTCGAAGATTATTACTTCATCAACAGTGTATACTTGGACTAGACCATATTCACTACTATTTTCAACTTTCATACACGATTGGGCGATCACAGGTCAACACGAAAAGCAAGGCTAGACTAAAGCATGCACTCTATCCCTAAAGGTCGAAAATTCAATTCCTCGCCCTATAATTGATGTACTAAAAAAATCCAATGATGATCTTTAATCAAATTAACCGAGACTTGGCTAGATTCTTTATTGGGCTCATTAGTAGCTTTTTTATTTATTTATTATTATTATTTTTTTTGCATTGCACGAATATATTTTTCATTATTTTTTTTGTCCACTTTTCCGGAATGTCCCAAACAGTCAAATTGTTGTGGAATGTTTAAAATTTTACTTGGTTCTTAAGTTTTGAGCTTGACTTTAATTTAGTCCTTAAGTTCCCAAATGTTACGCTTTTAGTACTTAAGTTTGAAATGAAATTCAAACCTCAATAATAAAATTATAAAATTAACCTAAAAACTATAAAATTATAAAATTTTGAACCTAATAATTAAGGTCCTGTTTGGTAACCATTTTATTTTCTGTTTCTAGTTTTTTAAAATTAAGCCTACTTTTTCCCCAATTCTTTTCTTGGTTTGATCTTTCATAAGTAAATGGTCAAATTCTTAGCCAAATTCTAAAAACAAAAATAATTTTTTAAAAGCTACTTTTTTAGTTTTCAAAATTTGACTTGGTTTTTTAAATCATTAGTAAAAAGTGGATAAAAATGAAGAAATTTGAAGGTGAAAGTAGTATTTATAGACTTGATTTTCAAAAATAAAAACTAAAAGATTACCGAACGGAACCTAAATGTATAACATTTTTAAATTTACTAACCAAATTCAAACTAACTCAACATTTAGGAAAACAATTTTTTTCCCTTCAATTAAAAAATTTAAAACATTACTTTCGTGTTTTTTTTTTCTTTAATTGTTGCGATAGCTTTAGCCCTGCCCAACCACATGACTTCCACTTGCAGGCATGATCTTATTTTTTTAAATAATTCGGCATTTTTTTATTCTGAAAATTTGGGTAATTGTGGACTGTTTTCCTTTTCCCTAAAGAAGTTATAGTGATCTTTTAATTTTCATTATTTTCAAATATAGCAAAATGACTTAAACTATTTATTCATATAAAAAATTTTCAATATTTATCAGCGATAGGTTTCTATCGCAACATCTATCACTTAAGTGATAAAAGTTTATCATGGTCTAGCATTCTTAAGAAGTAAAATTTTTTTATATTTGTAAATAGTTTTGTTTTTTTTTTTTCTATTTATAGTGATTTCACTTTTAATATAGGTCAAACTATATGAAAAAAATATACTTGAAGCTTGTCCTTTATTTTAAAAATATTTTTATATTTTTAGTTGCAATATTATTCCTAAGCATTTCAAAACAATTCTTAAAAATAGAATTTCTTTATATTTTTTAACAAAATTAGAGACTTGAAAATTGAAATGGTATAGCAATGACCTGATTTAAATTTTCGTTCAACGTTATTGCGGCGCACCATTTTATGTCTTATTCTCGTTCAAAATTTCAATGAGGTTCTATTCCAAAGGTAGTCTTAAAATGTTTATGAAAGTTCATGAGCAATATTGTAATTTTTAATAGTATAAAAGTAGTTTGGAAAGAAAGGATAAAAGTTGAAAAGTAGTTTACATATATATATATATAATTTAACCTTTAATTTATATTGAACTAAAATAAATTAGCTAAATCAAAAAAAAAAAAAAAACGTGGATTAATAGAAAAAAAAAAGAATTAGGAAGAAAAAAAAAATTTAAAAATATTAAAAAAATAATATATAATATTAAAAAAAAAAAAAAAAAACCGTCGATTACTTGAGAAAGAGTAGCATTTGGGTGAGAAAAAGAATTCAAAGATGTTGAATGAATCAGATATTAAATAGTAAGAAAAGGCAATAATTTATATCTTTAAAATTTGAAAAATCATTTTAAATAGCAAAACTGATAAAAATATTTATAGCAAAATATCACAACGATAGACTATTATCTATGTCTATCTATTTTACAGTGAAATTTTCCTATATTTTTAAATATTTTGGTTCAATTTTTTACATTTAAAAAAAAGTCTATAAATTTTGTGAACCAATTTAAAGCGATAAACTAATAATTATGAAATGAGCCCAACAATAGGATTTCATTTTTAAAAAGTTAAATCTATAAATCTTACACATTTTGTAAGACTTCTTTAAATGTTGACATTGAAATATTGCATTTAGTAAAAATAATTATGACAATATTGTAGTTTGGAAACTATTTAGGAAAATATTGTAGTTGTGGAGGAGAGGGAAGAGGAAAAAAATTTCTCCTTGGTCAAGACTTTGACCTTCAACCAAAGGGAGGTGTCGACCAAAGGGAAGCTCGACGCCTCAACCTTCGACCAAAGGGAGGCTCAACCTTCGACCAAAGGGAGGCGTCAACCAAAGAGAGGCTCGACCTTCGACCAAAGGGAGGCGTCAACCAAAGGGAGGCTCGACGCCTCAAACTTCGACCAAAGGGAGGCGTCGACCAAAGGCAAGCTCATCGCCTCAACCTTGTAAGCCTAACTTGTAAGACATGCTTAGCCTTGGGAGAAGTGGTGTTATGCGTTGTAAAGAGGAGTGGTGGCCAAGAGTGAAGGACCAAAAATTGCTGAGTGTTAGCCACGACTATGTGTTGGTAAGGTTGAAGAGTTGTTATATTTTGATAGAGCTACTATGCGTTGAAGGTGTCACTATGAAAAAGTTACTATGCATTTTTTTTCACCATGCGCTGAAGGTGTCACGCGCATTGGAAGGGAAGTTGGAACTTGGCCAGGAGTTGTACTTGACCTACCATGTGTTGGTGAGGTTACTATGCGTTGGAGAGTAGCTGTATGCGATGGATTGCAACTATGCGTCGAAAATTGTTGCTATGCGTTGAAGGCAGTTGTGTGTGGATGGCTGCTGTGGGCGTTGGAGGTAGGTTGCATCGAGGGTTGCCATGCGTTGGTGTGTTGGTGAAAGAGTCAGCGCCGGCCACCTCATTTTAAAAAGGAAGGGAAGTGGAGGTTGTTGCCATGTGCCCAAGATGACGCGGAGCGGCCGACATCCTCGAAAAGGATTAATTTTAAAAGAAAATAAAAAAATAAAAAAATAAAAAAGAGGAGTCGCCACCAATATTTTTTTACGGTGTGATTGGACACCGAAGTAAAATAAACAATTTTTAATTAAAAATAAAAATCGTCTACGAAAACTAGAGTTGAGTTCAGGAGTCATTTGTGTATAGGGAAGGTGTTAGCACCCCACTACACCCGTTAAGCAAAATGGTGGCCAATTTATTTTTATATTGAAATAAAAATATTATTTAATTTTTTTTAAAAGAAAATAATGTCTTATTTTACCCCTCATTACTCCAATATTTGAAGCAATGATCTCATAAAATAAGTGGAACAAATTCCGTCAATTTGACTATATTATAATTGAGGAAAAATTCTTCATCTCAAGAAAATGAGAAGTTATTACGTTTTCTCAAAATCCATCACAGTATAGTCTTGAAATAAATGAAGTTTCTTTTTTTTTTAACATTCATTAAATTCATTTTTCTTGAGATCAAATCTCGGACTCCCAAAGATGTGATCTCTCACCTTAAGAACTCTAGGAAATCGGAGTCCCAAATTTTCTAAATTCCGTCATAGGATTTTTTAGAAAAACGGTCTTAAAAACAAGTTATTAGAGAAAGAATGGATTAGAAAACATTTTGAAATCATAGATCAATTTTTTAATGTTTGAAAACCCAAAATGTGTAAATTTAAAGAAAAGAAATTTAAATGATTTAGAAAAAGTCTTGTGAAAAAAAAAAGAGAAAACTTTAAAAACTTAGAGAAATTTAAGTTAAAAGGATTTTAAAACTTTGAGGAATTTTAATTGAGAAAGATCTAAAAAAAGAAACTTTGAGAAATTTTAATTAGAAATCAAATAAGACTTAATATGAACATTATATGAGAAAAACATAATTAAAGATGCATCAAAATAAATGAAGCAACATAAGAGGGCATAATAAAATTTAATAAAACATATATTGGAGATCAATCTCGGACTCCCAAAGAATCAATTTCCTCACCTAAGAATTTAGAAAATCGGACTCCCAAATATTTCTAAAATCCGTCGTCGGTTTTCTTTTTTATTAAAAAAAATAATGATAAACGAAGATTAAGAACATTAGACCAATATCACTTGATTACAACACAACATGAATATGCAAAAATAGTAACAAAACAAATGCTTGGAAGATAAAATAGACAAATAAAGGCTAAGAAAAATGCCAAATGAAGAATATAAAAAAATAAACTAAAAAAAAAAAAAGATAACAATAACAACAACAACAACAACAATAATAATAAATTATAATAATAGTCATAATAATAATAAATAAATAAATAAGCACAAAAAAATGACGAGAAAAATGGATGGCAAAACACCCAAACTCATAATAATAATAATAGTAATAATAATAATAATAATAATGATAATAATAATAACAATAATAACAATGATAGTAAATTTGTCATATTTATTTAAATTTCTTTCCTTTCTCTTTCATAAAAAAAAGGTAGAAACCCAAGTTCTTTTCTCCTAAACTTTGCTTTCTACCAATCTATTCTCTTCTCTTTATCTTCTTCTTCAACTCATTACCCTTTTTTTTTACACTTTTTTTTTACTTCAAACACAAAGAAACATAACTTTATTACAAGATGTGTTACCTTACTTTTTACTTCATTTTTTTTTATCTCCCCTCTTCTTTTTACACATACTTTCATTTTTTAAAAAAAAAAACAATAATAAAGAGAGAGAGAGAAAAAAAAAACTAGGGAAGAAGATGAATAAAAACAAACAAATTAGATAAAATAAGATAAGAGGGAACCAATATCTAAAGTAAGTGCATGTAAAAAAGATCACATGATAATAATAGCAATAATAATGATAATAAACAAGGTGAAGAAAAAAAAATAATAATGAATAATAGTAGTTATCTTTGCTAATACCTTTATTTCTCTCTATTTTTTTTTTAAAGGTTTCTAAGAGGGAAGAAGAAGAATGAAAGAAGAAATCTCAAACACGAAACTACTTGTTGTGTGAGGTGCGGATCCTTGGGACAAAGTCCCTACCAAATGCAACCTCCAACTAAGTTAGGCTCTTTGTGTTCTAGGAGGGATATGAAGGCTAGAGACTTTTTTTTTTTTTTTTTTTTTTTTTTTTGTAGAGAGAATGAGAGATAATGAGAATGGTGGCCACCTTAGGGTTTTTGGGAAAGAAGATGGGTTTATAAAGGCTAAAGTCATTTCCACAATTGCCTATTTTCTTTTTAATGGATCTTATTTCAATTTTAAAATTTTGCCAAACTTGGCTTAAGCTAAAAAAAGAGAAACAACTTTTAGGCAACTAAAACCAAATTCAAATTTTTTTCTACATTTGCCTTGCTTTCCCCCATTTCCTTATCATAACTAAATTGGTTACTTTAACCAAACTAAAATAAAAGTTAGAGGAGGTAAAAATTAACATAAAAAGTAGGTAAACAATCAAAATTAGATTAGAAAAACCTAAGATAAAAATTAATAAATTAATATAAATGAAGTCGGATAAAAAGGGGTGGCTACAGAGGTTAAGTCGGCAGCATATATATATGAGTGAGCTAAATATTTAATCATTTTAAACACTTTTCAGAGCTCGAGTCGGTTCCACTTTTCAGACAAACAACGAGGAAAAGTAGAAGAAGGTGTTCATGTCGAATTCGAGTGGAATTCTATTCGTTTTGGTGGTGTAACTAAAGCTGGAACAGGAAGTTTGATTTGTGGTTGTGAAATCCGAGCATGGTCGAGTGCTTGGAGAAGTGCGAGTTGAAGAAGTTGAAGGTAGGGCTGAAATTTTGAGGTTAGTAAGTTAACTCAATTTCTAACCATTTCTATGAAGGATGTTTGAGTTAAATTTGAAAGGAAACATGTAAAATTGTAGGTGGAAGTGATTGCTATTGAATTGCTAGACGATTGAGAGCAACTCGGTGTTATTTGAGAATGTCCCTCAAACGAAGAAGAATCATGCTCTGAAATTTTGAGGTAAGTTAGAGAACCTATTCCTTTACAAGTTTGTAGAAGGGAAGAAGTTCTGAATTTGACCAGAAATGTGATTTTTATCAGGTAGAAATGAGAAAAAAATGAAGGGAAGAAATTGTGGCTGTCCGGTGTCACCGAGAAGTTGGAGAGTGAGTAGCGAGATGAGTGTTGCTGGAAACCCAGAGAGCTATGCGTCTCTCAAATCTCGCTAGTCTCGCTCATTATGGTCTTGCTAGTGTTGTATATTTGTAGGTCAATCTCGCTGGTAATCTCGCTCATTATGAATTATTTTGGGAGAAATGAGTCTCGATGATGAAGCATGCTTGGAGTTTTATTATGCCAAGTTAATGGTTATGGAAAGGAAGTTTAGGAAAGCCTAACACGAGAAATGTGTATTTACAGGCCACCCGCCATCTTGGGTTTGGGGCACAAAACAAGAAGTCAATTTCTCCCAAAATCCACTGGTCCACCGTGAGGGTTTCTCCGCAGCAGGATTGGCAGCAGGCTAAGAAAGGCGTATAATCCGCTCAGAGCCTAGGACAAGTAGTGAGTGACACTATTCTTTTTTTAAAAATGATTTTATTGAGAATGTGTAGTTCGGTTTTCTTATGATGATTTGAAAAGCATGATGGCTGCGTATACTTGATTTTATGACATTAAGGCATGTTTTATCTGTTTTCCAAGAGTTGTTGAAAAACATGTTTATGAGATGCTATTTATTGAAAAACGCTTTGTTTTCCATGAAAGGTGTTTACAATGAACTGTTTATGTGAAACGTACCTATTTCTAAAAGGTTTTCTAAGGGACCCAATGCTGAGGGACATTTGAGAAGGCATGTGGGCAACCTTGTGACTAGGGACCCAGTACTGATGGACTCGGAGAAGGTACTTGGGCATCCTGAGATATTCCTATGTGCACATATTTGTTTTCAACGTTTGGTGCGTTGAGTTTTGCTCCGCCTCAACTAAGGAAAATATATTTATTTTCGACGTTGGGTGTGTCGAGTCTTGCTCCACGCCAACTAAGGTTATTTTCGACTTTGAGAGCGTTGAGTCTTGCTCTGCCTCAACTAAGGAAAAAGATTGCAAAATTAATCTGGATTTTTGTATGATTTTTCTGAAACGATCATGTATGATTTGTCAAAGGCATTTAAGCATGTTTTTCCAACAGTTATGATTTAAATCCATATTTTATACGTATTGTGATAAAGGTTTTACCATGTTGGTTTCCGAACCAAAGACAGTTTTACAAAACTAGTCACTCACGGGGCTTTTAGCTCATGCTTTCCATGTTTTCTTTTCCACTCAGGTAGTGAGGACATTCCTAGTGCTTAGCCTACTCCAGCTCGCCCTGCTTAAGCTTTGAGTTATCAGAAACAGTTCACATTGTGGTTGTTGTATGTGTAAATAACCTTATATAGGTGGCATGTAGACCTAGACAGACGCCTATGGCTACTTATTGACTGATTATTGCATTGATTGGTTCTGATATTGGTGTCTACTAGTATGATGGTTAATTATCTTATTACTATAGACTGGAAACTCTGGTTGATTATGATAGTGATGGTTGATTATGTCACGGTGATTATTATCCTATTTATCATGTCTTGTACCTCTATTGACGTGAACCTTTGGGTACATTGTCTATGATTATGATTATGATTACGACTGGGTGTCCCTCGGGATCACTACCTATGTTTATGTTTATGACTATGAACTTCGAGATCACTGCGTGCCTCCAGGTTTGTTACTTATGCCTATTGTCACGTGGTTAGTGTTTCAACCTAACTAGCCGCGCGGCACTTGTGTGGTCCTGCTGTCAAAAGTCACGCCAAGTAAGCCTATTGAGTCCCTAGCGCAATCGGGTGAGATTGGCAAAGGAAGTGGACTAGCGAGGAGGACTTAAGAGTTTGAGTGAATTAGGGCTTTAGAAGGGAGCTTCACCAACCAGTGAAAGAACACACAAGTTTTGGAAGTTGGCTTGTATTGTTAACTCTCTGTCTATGTATCTATGCGTTTACAAATGGGGGCCCCTCCTCACATTTATAGAGGGGGCTTGCTGACTTAGACTATGATGACTGACCTACTTAGTCGGCCAAGAGGGATCTAGACTCTTCTTCTATGTATAAGGGCGGTAATCCTATGTACAAGTCTAGACTCCACCGACTTAGGCTCCTGCTAGAACTATCTAGACCTATTGAGGGCCTTCTAGCTATTTACATGGATGTCTGACTATCAAAGAAGGTTTTGGAATTGCCTAGCACGCTCTAGGGGTTTATCGCACTCTCCAGCACTGTCAGGCGCCTACTTGGGTTCTCCCAGGCCAGTCAGGAGGTATCCAGCATATCCTCGCCCATTCGAGGTTCTTCTAAAGGCTTCTAGTGCTGTCGGGGCCTTGTGCGCACAGTCGAGGCCATTCCCGTATTTTCCAGAGTCTTCCCGCGACGTCAGGCATCTGGGCATGGGCACTCACTTTGCCCAACAGCCTGCCCGCCTCTCCAGACGCGTCCAGAGGCTTGTCGCGGTCTCTAGTCTTGTCCCGATGCGTCTAGAATCTTCTGGGACTTAATCGAGTCGTCTGGGACTTTTCATTCATCGAAGGATGCCGTTGGATGCATGGTCTCTAGGCTGTGTACGCATGAGGCGTCAACGATATGCGTACACTGTTGGCACTTATGAGGCATGCATGCATTAATCTCACTCTAAATGCATCGTGGGTATGCGTCGATCTTGCGCGCGTGGCAACTTCGCGTATGTGGGCGCGTCATGTTGTTGACCCTTGCAGTTGTGCGTGCCCGCCGCATACTTATGGCTAGTTGTGCAGCCACTCCGCCATGCGCCTATGCACATGGGCGTCTGCTAAGGCACTTAGCTGGGGGTCCAGCTATGTCGAGGACACACGCTTGAGGCATGGGCGTGGTGCAATGGCACTTGCATCCCGTCTGCATGTGATGGCATCCTTGTGCAGCGGTTTCGGCAACACCTTGGCCCTTCACTCTTGACCTTTCCTTGGCGATGCGGGGCGAGTCAAGGGCGTTTTTGTCGCGGTTTGAAATGGCGTTATTTCCATATGTGACACTATACCTATGCTTATGTTGGGTACACAGGTGCACATGATAAAAGGATAACAACCTCACCTAGTAGGCCCAGTAGTGGGTCACTTACTGAGTATTTTGTACTCATTGTTTGTTTTCATGTTATGTTTTTCAGTTAAGCGAAAGGACACTTTGGCGAATGCTAGGAGAAAACCTTGACTGTGCCATTGGGACTAGTCAAATGCTTCCGCACAAGAGATTTCATGTTTTCATCCTTAAGAATTTTGGTTATGTCAATTGAATTCATAATTTTATTTATTTATTTATTTATTTCTTTCTTTCTTTCTTTCTTTTAAAATTTCTCACAGTCGGATGTTTTATGCGAGATTGTTGTTTTATTGAAATTGTATTAGGGGTACCCTGATCAAAGATTTTTAGTTATTTGAATTTTGCAAAAGATATTTATTTTAAATCAAAAGGTTATTTTGATTTTTGTAAAATTATGAAAATGAGTCGTTTTAGATATATGCATGCATAAAGTGACGACCTAGTTCAAATCCTAGGAAGTCGAGTCATTACAATTGTATTTGAATTACCATTCGAAAATTTCGATATAACAGTATCAATATGACAGCATGACATATAAAATTCGAGTTTATATTATTTAATCAAATTCCTTTATCAGTACCACATTATATAAATAAAAAATTGACTCAATTTTCAATATAAATCTTAGTATATATCATAAATTCTATTTATATACCACAACATATATCATAAATTCAAAGTAGTTAGAAATAAACAAGAATATATATCATAGTATATTAATCATAGATGGACTCAATGTTCAACATAAAACATATATACAAGCATATATATATCATAGTATTAAATAAACGAATATATATCATAGTATATATATAAAAAATTGTCCTCATTTATATAAAATAAACAAATATATATCACATTATATATATGTACATTTATTCATCTCTTCTTCTTCGTGAGGTGCTTTCTGCCGTCGCCCAGATCTACCGTCATGCTTTCAGCCTCAATCACCTTGCTCGTCGTTGTTGACTCGTCGCCCTACCTATCGTCGTCAACGGTTGGGTTCGTGCACTGCAGTTGACCGCCGTTGTCCAAAACACTGTGGCGCTCGAATCACAGTGCCCCAAAGCTATTGTCCAGAACCTCATCCTGTTGACCGTCATTATCCTTGATGCGATTAGAGAGAGAAAAAGAAAGAGAGAAGCTAGTGGAGAAGAGAGAGATACAAAAATCCACCAGCGAGAGGAGAGGAAGTCGTGAATGAAGTAGGAAGAAAAAGAGTGGGAAAGAAGAAGAGAAAGAGAAGAGGAAGAAACGTGATAAACTTTGGGGGAAAGTGAAAAAATGAGAAAATTTTCCTTTTTAAAATTTTTTAAAAATGAATTAATAATTACATGGATACACAAAACCCTAGTTATGCATGAATGAGAGAAACACAAAACCCTAGACTTTTATTTTCTTATTGTTATTATTTTATTTTATAAAAATAGTGGATGGGTCTTAATAGTAAATACGCTACAACATTAGTGAAAATTTGTATTTCGTTGGACTATTTATATAATAAATAGAGTGTAGAAGACAATTTTGTAACATAGGCTTGCAATTTGGGCTTTCTACAACCATTCAACTAAAGTAAATTGACGTCTATAAAAGTTTAGAGACAAAAGCATTCTTTAACCATCTTCTAAAAGCAACTAATTTAGTCTGTATTGTCCGCTCGCTTGAATCACAATCTATTGGTCACTAATAGATACTATATACTAATTGACCATGCTCATTTTAACAACATTTTACACTTTTTAAACAGTTAAAATATCAATTACTCATATGATCATAGTCACATTAATAATACTTTGTTATTTATTTTATATGTTTCTTAATATAATAAAAATGTTGATTCACCTTTATATCGATATAGAAGTCATAAAGATATGAAAATATTAACAAAAATTTAATACCATGGTTTTAAGTAATTAAGCAGTAGGATTTTCCGATCCAATTAGCTGCCAAATAATGCTGGAGATTTAATAAAATAAATAAATAAATAAATAAATCAGAGACAATATGAGCCTCTTATATATTGTAATGTGTAGGAGAAATATTTGAGTAGAAACTCGATGCCCAAAATCAAAACAACAAATAACAGCTGCGCCTCACGTGACCTGCAAATACATAATATTGGAGCCTAAGCCCTAAGTTGACCAAATTCAAGACCTATACCTTATTATCCTTAACACTACTCTACCCTCAAAATTTCTCATGGGATTGGGGACTAGGAAGCTTTTTCCTCCATTTACATAGTTTCACACATCCCATCCAATAATAATGATTGAAGTCATAGTTTGAATATATTCTCACCTAGGATGCTTTGAAATTAAAGTCAAAATTTAAAATAAGTGTACGTGCGTGCCTATAGTTATCAAATGGCAAAAACAGAAACCTAAATAAATAAAATCCCAATAACGGAACAAGTCATTCAAGTCTAACCTAACCCTGAAAAGATTATTGAATGTTAGGTTGGAAGTGGGTACAAAATTGTCGCTAGTACAAAAGATGTGGCCTCTTCAATCATTTCTCCTCAACCTGCTTATTTGGTAAGCATCTTTGTGCCTGTTTCTTGTTATCCTCCAACATCATCCACTAATACAGTACCAACTAAAGAACAACATTTAAGTGCATGCATTTTGAGATGCACTTATTTTTGTCCACTAATCACAGAAAAATGTTAAAAATATTCTTGAACATAATTAACAAGTGTTTGTGATCTATGTGCATCTTGGATTCAAAATGTATCATCGAACGATACTTGAGATGCCCTCATCTTTGTACATCTTACCAAAATTAAAAAAAAAAAAAAAAAAAAAAAAAAAAAAAAAA
>QLSR01000429.1:141045-154733 GCA_031780015.1 Citrullus colocynthis | reverse complement strand
CCCCCCCCCCCCCCCCCCCCCCAAGAAAACTCTGTTTTTTTTGCCCCTTCATTTTCATTATTAACTGGTGCAACTGTGCAAGAAGCTCAAAAGGCTATAGGTTGCTTCCATCTCAACCCTTCTGGTTTCCTATGGTTAAAAGTTAAACAATACGCATGCATAGAATGGAATAATAAATGGAAATTTTTGTTATTTAATAAAATGTAATCACTTGCGGACTAACTCGTATCACAATCCGTCATATAAATTTGTTCTTCATACCATGTGGAAATCTGTGGAACCATATGGCTCAACTCTTGGTATGACCTGTTGAAAATTTCATGTACAAAAATCAGAAACACATTTACAAAATGGACGCATAAAGAAATTCTGGTTTCGACAGCCTTCCAACATGTTATCCCTTACCATGCCACAGTATGAAGGAAGAAATTAATCGGTCAGTGTTGGAGCACTGCGAAAGTTCCTATATTTTAAACATAAGCTCAACTAGAAAAGATACTTGCGTTCGTGGAAAATGGATTGATCTAAGGACAACAAAAGAAGATACAGCAACTTCTAACATACGAATTATCAGAAATGATGAATTTTAACAGAAGGATCGGATACCATAATTATGACAGAACGAGTGGACATACCATTGTCTGTAGACCATTAACGATAACAACCTTTTCTTCATCTGAACCGTTTAGTGACATCCAAACCTCAAAAGGTCCCAATTCCCTCTCAATCTGTGTTGTGAGACGCATATGTAACTGGAGAAGCAATAGATCAATCAATTCCAAGATATCTCTGGGGAAATAATGAGAGATATGCATAGTCCTCAAGAAATTAAGAGGCAGAATTAAAGATGGATTTCAACCTCTACTGGAGAATGATTAATTAGTCATTAATTTAATTTTATCTATGAACTTTTCATAAGAAAACAATAGCAAAAGAAAAATTACCGTAAAAGGCCTCTCCAATCTGATAACATCTGGCATCTCAACAACATGCAACTCAAGCTCCTTGCGAGTAATGGGCTACAAAACAATATAAAATGACCAATGAGAGAAATATCGGCTAATAAACCTGCAAATCAGTTGATGGGTTATAATAAATTTAAATTTTTGAACACCCCTTCACGCTTCCTCACTCTTCCTTCGCTTATGGCTTTCACAATTCAGAAATTAGCACAAAAGCCAACAAGTCAATGGAGATAAAATAACATGAACATTCAAACACACGATTTTCTTCTATTCTACTCTAATTTTGATACCATGTTAAGTCATTACTGAATCCAAAAGCTTAAACTAATAGATTATGGTAAATTTAATCTCCAAAATTACTTCAAGAATATGTTACAGAGGGTAGCATCTTCTTCGACCTTTTATCTAATAGAAATGCATCTGGGTTCGTGGCACATATTAACTCTAGCAATAATTATCGGAGTAGAAGATGTCAACAAACAAACTATTAATTAGTTTCACAATTTAAATTAGTACATACTATACTAACAATCGCAAAATTTAGTTTCTCAACTCAATGTAACGAGTACCGATCCACAGCATTTACAAAACATATCATGCATCCGCACTAACTATAACAACATGTAACCAATAGATGATGTCAATATCAATTTTTTGCATCTAAAGTTCAAAATTTATTGAAGTTAGGAAGTTCTATTATCTTTTTCTTTATTGGAAAAATTTCCAGTGAACCCTACGCATAATTATGTTCTAAATATGATTTTAACAAGACTCAGTAAACAATCTTCCATGCACTTATCAACATCTATTGGGATTCATTTGAGGCACTCGACAGGAACTGCAGGGAAATGAAAATGTAAGATCAAAGCAAGATTTAGAGAAATAAAAATTCTTGATATCATGTTGCCGTCAGTAAAATTTCAGACATTGCAAAGCAAAATAAAAGCGTCACAATTGGAAACTTTCCAGAACTTATAGAGAAAGGATACCAGGATTTAAACACAGTTTAATTAAACATTCCCTTGGCAGTAATCAATTCATAAAGCCAAGATAAGTTTTCTGCAGCACGTAAGAGGTTGCTAACCAATAACCAAATCATCAACAAAAATTCCATAAAATTGAATTTCTTTTTAAATTATTCTATGATATTAAGACACTCACAGAACCCAAAATCTGTTGTGTTTGCAGTCGTCCAGGTTCACCCATATTTGTACGCCATGTTATCTGAAGTTTACCAAGGATATTACTTCCCTCAACTTTCAGCGGTGAAGAAGGACCGTGCGTTGAAAATTTCAATTGATAAAGAAAATTATGGATTCCTCCACCTGATCTGACCAATACAGGAGGCTTGAAGACCTCTCTGCAGAACAAAAATTAACATAAGCTTGACTGTGAGAGAAAAAATGAATAGCAAAATACTTAACCATGAAATGGTAAATTCATGGCATGAATTAGCACGATAATCAACTATTTAATATCAGTGAATTGACATATGGTCCATACCTTGTTGTAGATTTATGTTCAGAGAGATGTTCATCAGCATTTATTATCAGTGCACTCCAGTTTGGAGAAGGCTCAAAATCAACTTGGTCCATAAATAGATTTGATTTTGTATGATTTTCAATGCAAGCTTCTAAGAATGTACTATCCTGAGATAGAAAGAAAACTATCATATTGATAGCTCTTAATGAAATTTTCGAACACAGGAAAACTGGAAATCGAAAAGTATAGTAGCGTTATTCACCACCATTAATGCTTTATGGAATCAAGATCTAGAATCTACCATAACAATAAATTCATAGCACCAAAAACTACTATGAGAAGGAGGTGAGAGTACTGCACTATATCAACAAAACAATATGAGATATATGCAAACAATTCCTCCTTGCTTGACAAACTCATATAACTTCAATAAAAAAAAAAAAAATTAAAAACACAAAAAAACACAAAAACCTGCCCCAAAATGGAACACATATTGGCCACAAATCACCATTTCTTTTGGTGTGAATGTAGAGCAAGAGGAACAAAGAAAGAGCTTTTCAGAGTACCAAGATAAAAAGGATGTATAGCAATATCCTATAATCGAATTCAAGGATTTACTGTGATATCTAAAAGCAATAGATATACTTGAACTACAATACTTATGAAACATTCCAAACTTACGTTGGCTGCTTTTAGTCAGCAAAACATACCTTCACAACTCGGACCTGCAGATGAAGTAATTTGAAGAATGTAAGATATCTAATATAAACCCAGAACTAAACAACAAAAGCCACTGAAAGCTATCAATAAAATTCAGCAAAGGCGAAAAGAAAAAGGCCCCACATTTTGGAAAAGAATAGTTGTATGTCGATAATTGTAGGATCCAAAGAACATATTACCTTTGTTCTGACCGAAAGTGGATTTGCAACCATGAACTTAAAAAACTGTGGTAGATATTTACGCTCACCATCACCATCATTGTACAATGCAGTGCAGACTAGCCTATAGTAACGAAATGAAGCATCACTTGTAAGTATTTAATCAACAAAGAAACCATTTCGAAGGCATAGTAGCCAACATTTAATATGAAGCTTACGTGTGAGCTCCGAGTTCCTTCACATCGTGTTCAACAATGAAGTCGTAACGGCCCCCAGCACGAATAGTTTCAACTGGGGATTTTGATGAATCCAGAAGAAGGATTCTCTGCCTCTCCGTTTGAATTTCTGCCTGTATAGAAAACTCTAAACTTAACTACTGGTCTACCACAATTGTCAAAAGTTAAAAGGAAAACACACATAATGTCTATAAGGAAGGAAAACGGACCTTGATTATAACGTCCCTGACTTCAAAATTGGAGCTATTATTCACACTGATATAGCTGCAGAAAGTTTCGCCTAAATAAATCGCCCTGGGAAATGGTCACCATACATACGCCCAATAATTAACAAAAGAAAGGTGCAAATAGATCAATTCATCCACAGAAGGAAAGAAGAAAGAGGTAGAGAAATAGAGAAAAACCCGAAAGCTTGAGGGAGTACGAGGAGGCCAGTGAGGCCCATAGCATCAGAGGAGTCATGAAGAAGGAATCTGGAACTGTAGCTGAGATCGGAGTCGGAATCGTCGGACAGCTGGGCTTCAAGGAGACGAGGGAGCTGGTAAGCAGCCATGGGATCGTCCAAGATGTCCTCGCCGGCGACTAAATCGACGGGATCGAGGCGGAGAGGAGGATCAACTTGAAATGACGGCCTACAAAGCCTCATCACCCTGAAGGCCAAGGAGTGGGATCCCTGAGCACCGCTCATCTTGCTCGTTCTCTGTTGAACACAGAATCTCAAAGAGGAATTGGGAAGTGGCTGAAGCTGGTAGAAAGCCTGGCGGAAGAACTCAGCAATGGAGTTGAGACGAATCGAAAAAGGACGACATGTCGGCCTCCTTATGCAACTGTCAGATAATAGATCGCCACTCGTCGATTTGCCGTATCGCTCGGCAGTTGGGTTAAATGTTGATATTAGGGGTAATTTTCAATTTGATTTTCAGCTTTCTAAAATTTTCAATTTTACCTGTTTATTGAAAATTCTCAATAACTAAAATACATTTTTAGTCTTTAGACTTTCACAAAAGTAACCATCTCGAATCTAGTCTCTAAACTTTAATTTTTTACAATTTAGTCTCTCTACTTTCAATTTTGTAATAACTTAATCCTTAAATTTTAAGGTGCAACAATTTAGTCCTTGTCCTTTAAAATTTGTAATGATTTAGTGCTTATCATAGAAATTAGTGTTAAAATTTAGTTAGATATTTGTATAAATAAACAGAACAATTTAGAGACTATTTTATATATACAAAATCTACATCATAAAATGATAAAAATTAACATCTAATTTTGATAGATTCTTTTTTACGTTAAGGACTAAATTGTTACAAATTTCAAAATATAAGAACCAAATTGTTACATAATTGTTACATACTAAAGTTCATGGACTAAATTGTCACAAAATTAATAGTATAAGAACTAAATCGTTACAAACAAAAATCTAGGGATTAAATTGTTACTTTCATAAAAGTTTAAGGATCAACCGTGTTTTTTAACTTTTTAATTTCTAGTAATATAGGGAAATATCTTACTTTTTAGTCATATTTTAGAAAACACCCCTATTCATTATGTATTTTTCTCAAATTTATTGAGAAATTTATTGTTCTTTTTTTAAGAAAGGAAAGCCCTTCAAAGGGAGTTCCTTATCTTTGCAGACTCATAGGGATGCTCTAAAACCAAGCTTAGTTGGATACCAAAATCTCAATTAGTTAAATAACTAACAAATTACAAAGAAAAAGGAAAGATAGGTAAAAACCATAATTTATAAAATGTATAAAATGCCCTTCCCATTAAATAATTGATTTGTTCTTTGAAGTTGAAAGTTCAAATTCTTCCATCTTCAGTTTCTACTTGCACTATGAACACAATAAACCTTGTACCAAACAAAGCTTGTAAAGAGGATTCTCATCTTTCTCATTAGTCAAGACAGTAGCTAGTAAATGGAGACATACATTTCTGTTGAATATAATTTTTTTAGAGCGTCTATTTTTACACAAGTCATGCAAGCCACTGCCATCTAAGTGGTGCATAAGTATCAATTGTACAACTGCATCCTAATGAAGCCTTCAAGCTTCCATCATATATCTCCATCCTCAACTCCATTAAACAAGAATGGGCTACTCTATGTACAAAACTATTGAACTACGCCTCTCGCTCCACTGCCCTCACCTCCCCACTTTGACGGCAATGAATCAGGTAGATATTTTCCATGGAAAAAAATATTAATAAATAATCTTTTCTTGCCTTCTAAGCTGGACATCCTTCGCGTTACTGGTCACTGTAATGTGCTTTTCTATGAACAAGATAATGGCACCTCGTCAAGCTCCCCACGCAAGAGGAACTCCAACCTGTAATTTCAAAGAGGTAGGACAAGGGTTGAAGATGTAAGTAGTAGAAAATAAAGGATGGAAAACAAAAATGCAAAAAACTCTAAGTGCGTGTTCTGCAGATAGTCACTTCTTAATAATCATAAAATTGGGGATTGGCTGGAGAAAACAAAGGCAAGGGTAAGTCATGCACACCTCTAATTTGTGTCCACAGGCATAAAACACACGTAGAAGATGATACTTCCAACTATTTCATTTATTTAGATCAAGAGTAGTTTGCAAAATAGAGCATTGAAGGAAACAGGCTTCCATATTTCATCTCATAACCTACTAAACAAAAAGGAGAGCCATAATCATTCATTTTCAATCTGCTACTCGAAATATGTTAGAACTTATGGTATGTTTTCAATTAATGGACGGCATATAGCAGCTGCTAAGTTCAAAATAATCAGGACTTCAGTTAATGAGGCTCCCTCTGTCTTTTTGATATCTATTAACTAGCTACTTTCGGATTTTACTAATTTCTAATTAGTGATTCTTTCTGTTTATCTTCCTTCCAGAGGCAGAATAAAGAGTTAGAAGGAAGTAGTCCTCAACTCCCTGGAGGCTAATTTCAGTAACAGCATGGAAATTGGAAAGTTCAAGAAAATAAAGAAGATCGATTACAGCATACCTTATGGTGGGCAGGCACATGCAGTGCCAAATAAGATAAAGATGGAGACCGTCCTCTAACTCGTGTAACTATATCCCCTATCTCATGTAATTTTATCCCTAGTGTAACTGTACGTTATCATATGAAGCAATTTGATTGCATGAACTTGAGCCTTAGTTCAACATTGAGGAAAGGATTTTGAAAAATTTGGTCAGATGGTAGATGAATGAAAGTCTGCAAAATTATAAATGACACAGCAAATATCACTGGATGAAAGAGCATTGCGACCCAATTGTTGAAGCCGGTTGTATATGGCATTGCATAACTATACAACTCGGACCCATGTTCCACCACACATTGGGCATCCATAAGCCCATCGGCTAATCCACCAAGTCTCCCTCTCGTTTTGAGTAGAATCATTAGTAGCACCAGGTGAAGCAAAGGCTGATGTCTGCCTCAAACATCTCATGCACTGCAAATCACAAAGTCACAAGATTCACAATGAATACAACACAAAGAATAGCAACACGTATTCTGGTAGTCAAATCCCTCTAAATTTAGGGTAAGCAATACACCATCAACATGAGGCCATTTAAATCTAGAAACATGTGTAGTAAATTGATATTATTGCAAAATAACTCGTTGTCATCTGCTTCCTAGAGTTGAATAAAATTTTAATATATTGACACAAGTTGTATCCATTTTACTGTCCCAAATAGTGAGATTTTGGAATGTAACTTGTATTGTCTTCAACCTATTGATGTCTCTCAAGTCTCAATGCTTACGAAACAATGTCTGTGTACTAGAATCATTGAAATAATATGTGACAAGGGAACTACATATCTGACCTTATACCAAACCCCTTCGAGACCAGTCTTCCAGACAGCAGTCACAACATCTCTTCGAGATCCCATTATACCTAGGAATGCTCCAAGCCCAATGGACGTATTCAAGCCAAAAGCAGCATCTCTTTCAGACATCCTGCGCTTCCTAGGCCACAAACCATTAGCTCCATAATAAACATTGCAATTTTCCATTGAGGTGAGATCAAGTGGGTCTGATGAATTACTAAGCTTGGAATTATCGTCTGTGGGACCTAAATCATCTACATCAGACCAAGGCCCACCATACATATTCCGCCTGTGCCATTCTTCAGCTGGAGGGTGGAGTTCTAATTCCCGTAGCAACAGACCAGCAGCATCTGCACCTCTAGGCCGGGGCATATTCTGTACAGCCAACCCATCAGAAGAAGAAATTTATTTATTTGTGTTTGGTGGGGTGGTTAAGAAACAAAGCATAAAATGGAGGAACAAAGAAAAACGAGCACAATATCTGTAAGAGGTTGCCCCAACTTAATCTCCTATTGGCACATATCATAGAAAAATTGCTCCCAAGTAAAGGACATACGTAATCCTACTGTTTGTAATTAGATCAATAAGTAAATGTCAACTGTAGGACTTCCAGTTTGTCTCCCCACCCTAAAAAAATAACACCCTAGGCCATCCAGACACAGTAGATATTATGTCAATGTTCAATGTCAGACCTACGTCCTACCTTCATCAATGTTTGATGTTATATTCAAATACAGATACCAATATTGCCTCTCAGACCATCTCGAGGGGAGTATTTTTCTTCTTTTTTGGGGGGGGAATAGAGGGGCATGATTAAGTGTAAGAATCAAAGAAGCTACTTCTGTTATACTACAGGAATACTTCACCATGTATTATTAGCACTTCCAAGATTATGGGATAATGAAGATAAATTTCTTAAGTCATTGCCAACAGACAATTTATGGAGAAAATATGATACAAACTTCGTAATCCATGAAAGCAACAAACATTACATACCTGCATATGTGGACCAAGGGATGCTTCCACGACTTCCGGTAATACAGTATAATTGCCGTCAATATAATGCAAACGCACTTGGATGTTACTACTCCCAACCTGTGAAACAGGTAATGGATGTGGAAGACTTGCAGTACGGCGGCAGAGATCTATAAGTATGAGGAAAAGGACTTTCACCTGCAGAGTAAGAATTAAAGCAGTTCAAGCCTTCTTTTCTAATAAAATATGAACTCGCCTAATTAACTTCGTGTCAAATTTTTTTTTTCTCTATAATATACGATTTCATTGATGGAATGAAATATCCAAAGATATCAAAGGTACAAAAGGGCCCATTTCATAGGGTATACAAAAGAAGTTTCCTGTTTGCAATAAGAAATTAAAATATTCATGTCAAATTAAGATCTGTCCTCGCAAATGAAAAAAAAAAAAAAAAAAAATCACTTAACTGCCTATACCATAAACGGTAAATACCACCAACTAGATAGCTCGGGTAAACAAGGAATTGTCCCAAGAGGCCTAAAACAGTACCGAATAGATAATCTGTAAACAAAATTGGAAAAAGCAACTTGTTTTACCTCCTCAGAAGTATATCCTTGACCAGCATTGCCTGTACCAATTCTTGACCTACCAGCAAGCCCTTCTTCAGCTCCTTTAGCTCCAGCTACAAGCTGACCAGCTCGAGTTATTTGACTGTCATCAGGCTTAACTATATTTTGCACCGGCTTGACAGGATTGGAGCTGATCTCCTCCACCTTCCCAGGAAGGGCAGGTTGAGGTTTTTGGATGTTTGCATCAGCATTTCTTTGTGAGTTACCAATATAACGGGGAAGCTGTGTACGGCGAAAGAAAAAACAGAAGAGCAAAAGTTGGCATAATCTGTGTAAGAAATGGCAATCCCCAATAAGCCGAACGGCTGGGGTTCCAGGAAAAGTTCCAGTGTTGATGCTTATTGGCATAAAGGTAGATGAACCGCTAATGGGATTTGGTGCTGAACTGGATACTCCATCAGTTGTGCTACTAATCTTGGCAATTGCACCTTGTACCCAAGCTTGCATCTGAGTGCTTCCTGTAGTACTTGTTGTACCGTTTTGAGCACCTAGAAACATGCGAAAAAAATTTTAAATCGCATGCAACCTAAAGTAACCTGGATGTGGTCATGCCTCCATTTTCTAGTGAAGCAACCAAGGAGTTGTCTAAGCATCAACTCCGCGAGTTAAAAGCGAATAAGTCATCTTAAGCTGCTAATTAATAAATAAAATAAATTTTATTCATAGATAACACAACTATTTTAAAAAAAATAAAAGTTTAAGGAAAACAAACTGAAACAAAGAAATCTGAGAACTTGAATATTTTCAATATGGGAAAATAAAAACATAAATCTCTTTTTCAACAATTTATAGATAAGACAACCGAGTGAACTCACCCTGGCTTGTTGCTGGAGATGCAGAACTCTGAGTAGGACTAGCAACCATATTACGGTTGCTACCAGTTCCAGCTGTAACAGCATGACTTGCCAAAGTGCGGCAGAAACTAGCATAACGGCGCAAACGTGTAATGAAATGTGAAGCAAGATCAAGCACAGCATCTACGTAAGCCTGCATCACTTTGCAACCCTCAAAATAAGTGAAAGAGATGATTTTGATTTAACTTAAAAGTAAAAGAGAGAGAGGACAATTAACTCGTTCCCTTGCCTGCAGTTCAATTGTCATTAGAAGGCCATAGCCACTCTTATCAGCTTAAAAGTGGCTAGGTATATTGCAGCGCATATCCACAAGCCATCATGATAAAAGATAAAAGCAATTTTACATGAGTTCCTATGAATGCATCAACACTCTAGTTTCTTTACTGAAATAAATATATAAGGGATATGATGTTCCATGACTTGGGTAAATTGGGGTATTTTGGTCAAATCCTTAATTAATTAGGATTAAAATTAGTTTTCTTGATCAATTAGAAATTGAGGTATTTTGGTCAAATCCTTAATTAATTAGGATTAAAATTAGTTTTCTTGATCATTTAGAAATAGGAAGTTTCTCCTTTTGTCCCTCAGGCTACATTAGGACAACTTTGAAGTTTGAAGTTAGACAAATCAAACCTGAATGCTGGGAATCAGTGCTGGTTCTACAGCCATTGCTTCAGGGTCAATACCGGATAATGTTTCACCAGATGCATGCCATGGCTCAGATAGTAAAGCAGATGGGTTTATTAAAGCAGATTCAATTCCTTTGCCCAACATGTCCAGTAACAACCTTGCCTGCATATCTAAAACCATTGCCCTGACTTCTTGGGCATTAGTGCCTTCCAATAATCTGCATTTTATCCTGTCCAAGCTCTGTATTGTGGGCAAGAGAAAGAAAAAATGAAAAGAAGCGCATAGGCAGTTAAGAAAACAGGTCACAATTCTCTACAATATTATAAACCAGCACCCAGAGCATGAGAAGAAGGTCGCTGTTAATATTTTTTAAGATAAAAGATAAAATAACAATTCCATTTAATGATGAAATAGCAAAAATGGCTATGCAAATGAGATCTCTAACAGAGGCATACATAACCTGAGACACCAACAAGAAGAAACAAACACAATGTCATCCCACCATTCATCAATGTTCCTGAAGGTAGTAACATTGAAGAGACTTCGGAAAGTTATTAATACACAAAATGTTGGCTTTTGTCCTTGAGCTAAAACCACAAGTCGAAGAGAAGTCATTCTCTCACATTTCTGGGCACAGGAATAAGATTATTGAACATGCCCAACAGTTTGCACCATCGATCTTAAGCTGCTGGGCAGAAAAGAAGCAGATGGTCTTGGTTCTAAAAACCTTGTAAACAGCACAATTTGGTTGTAGGAACAAACACAGAGACCTTCGCTGCACTTTGCCGATAAAATTCACCCCACCTAAACAGAGAGCCCATATAAACACCTTATATTTCTGAAGAAATGGATGACTTCCACAGAACTTTACAGAAAGCCAACTGGACAACTTGAGGACCTTGTGAAAGAGAGGACAACAAAGATTTCACTGAGAGAATCCTGATTATTCAAGAAGCAAATTATTAGCACCACGGCGTTGAGAGAAAGGGAAGCTGAAGAGCTATAAGTTCAAAGAATTCCAAAGAAATATTTTCAAAAGATGATTGACTCAACTTCAGGAAGCACACCAGGCCCCTGTCCTTGTGATCTTTGTATCCATGGTCAAGCTAAAAGACCAAGGAAACCTGTCCTGCAGAAACCACTTCAGGCCAAGGGTCCAACCAAAAAACCCAATTACCAGCTTCATCATTCACTTTAATCTAAACTTTTATGAACAGTGTTCTCACAATGAAAAATACCAAATGAAGGGCTACACGAACTAGCAGGAGAGCACAAGCGGAACCAGCTGTCCCTCCTTTATAGCATTTTTACAATAGTTTTTTTCCATGCCACTCCACAGTAAAACACCAATCACGTAGCCAACAAAATCTTTTCAAAGCATTAAAGCAATTTTCAATCAACAGGTCACAGGATAAAACTTACAGTTGATTCCATAACTCATAAATTTTAAGGAACACTAAGCACCACCACATGAAACAAATTTGATCTTGAAGTTTCATAGTCGACGTAAATTATCCCACAACTTCTGTGATAATGGATTACCACAATAAGCCAGAAAATGAAACCAACACGGTATGAAACTCCAATCAGATGAAAGTACGAAAGACAAACACAAATAATGGATTCATAAGGTAGCTTAAATCAAGGAATGAAAGCCTCCAGAAATGCAAATAACAAACAATAATTAACATGCACTCTGAGATCTGGGTAGATGAACTGAAAAATAGTTTGAAAAGATTCAAAACAACGGATAACTTACAGGACCATACTGCTGCCTGTGCTGGCTAGAAGGAAGTGAATGAAAATCAGCATCCAAGACCGCTATGACGCTGTTTGGAGAAACTGAAATGACATATTCATCAGTTAGAGATGCCTTTTAAAAACTGTCATGTTATTTAGACGAATCTTGACCTCTCACTTCACTCTGTAGTGACAATAACACAAAACTCATTCATTCATACCAATGCCATCTTCAGCAGCACTCTGTGTACAACCAACAGCATCCCACCAATCAACACCAACAAGAAGGCTCCACCAAAATCTACACTAACAAGAAATAACCATAATGTTAAAAGTATTGACATAATTAAATTTACCATAACCCATCAGCTTGCTTTTGGGTTGATTGGTGATTTTACATGGTATCAGATTAGGAGTCCTGTGTTTGAACCCCTCCCCAGTTAATATTATTTTTACTTGTTTAGTCTTTTATAAATTTTTAAGTCCACAAGTGAGGGGAACTGTTAAAAGTATTGATATAGTTTAATTTAATTTACATAACTCATCTACAAGTTTTCGGATTTATTGGTGATTTAACACATGACATAAAAGAATCATCCAACACTTCAGCTGAGAAGTAGCAAATAATGTTTTCATTAGATTACAAGAAATACCAAAGGATGGCCACCATCAACTCACCTTTCAGCAATTGCACGCTCCCAAGTTGAAGAGTTTGCCTTCAGCTGATTGCTAGGAGCTGCAGGAGGAAGAACGCGAATGATCTTCAACATGGTGCAGTCCTTATTTACATCATGCCAAACAGATGCTGAACAGCAGCTAGTGGAAGAAAAAGCAGGAGCAGCAATGGCTGGTCCAACATTGATCTGGTAGTTCTCAACAGGAGCGAAGTTTGGACCAGAGAAAATATGCACCCCACCGCAGAGAAAAGCAACAGCAATCTCACCACCATGAGCAGAATACACTATTCGAGCCAGTGTTCTGACATCACTAGGAAGATCAAATGGATCAAAACAAACTCTTTTTGCCTTATCAATATAAGCCCCAGACAACTTCCGTAGATCAGAGTTTGGTCCCGGTACTGTTGATTGATTAGATTTAAAATCACTAGTTGGTGAAATGCTCGTGTCTACTTTAGATAACCAAACTGTTTGCATGGGTGCCTGACCACCAAAGCTGGCAGTGGGATTTCCAAAAATTTGATGGAGAACAACAGGCTGAAGTGAAGATTCCCAGCGTTGCACTCTCCACCCAGAAATTGAAGGACCTTCATCCGGATCATAAGGAGACATGTACTGTCCTGCATGAGTAATTACACCATCATCAGATTGAGATATATAACAAGGGCTAATTAGAAGAGGTTAAATTTCTTTTAACTGACAACAGAACAATAATATTAACAACTGGATTATATAATAGTGATCACCCAAAAACACTATAATTCAAATATAATTAAAAGGAGGGGGAAAAAAAGAGGGGGGGGGGGGGGGGGG
>QLSR01000429.1:110144-140753 GCA_031780015.1 Citrullus colocynthis | reverse complement strand
GGGGGGGGGGGGGGGGGGGGGGGAATTGCAAAAACGTTTAAAATTGAAACCCCATGGGAAGGTATTATTAAATTAAGATTTATACCGAGCCACATCAGCAATCCCCTTTACATTATAAAATATGCATTTATTTCTATACATGCACATTTATTTCTATGCATTTATTTTCTTCTCACAAGAAAATAAACCCTAACAAGCAGTAAAGTTTTCGGGATATGAATGAGAAGCTAAATTTGAAATTCATTGTACAGATAATTACCCTCGACTATAACAATAGCTATAACAGAGCCACCCCGAGTTGGGTCAAAGGCAACAGCAGTAACTCCAGAACCCCATGTAGTAGTTGTGGCAGATTGAGCTGCAGCCTCAGGGGAGACATACGCAGAAAAATTAGAAACTGGTGAACAATGAAGTGGAATAGTATCATTAACATCTTGATCCGTCTGTTTTTTTCCTTGCTTTAACTCGGATAATAAAAATTCTTGCCAGCTAAACAGATATGCAGCCAATGGGGCAAAACCAGACCAATTAGGAGGACTGAGTGGAGCAGGGACCCCACTGCTCGTGTTTGTTTTCGGAGTGGCTTGGAACCCATTTCCAGGGCCAGGAGTAACCTCCCAGACAACAACAGTGGATGGGTTTACAATTGGAACTCCTGCCACGTGCATGGCACCACTATCTGTTATGATGGCATCAGCAGCCATGATCCCGCTTGGTCCAGCACCCAAAAGTCCTTTGCTTGTGCAGAACCATTTTGGTGGTGAGCTATTTTGACTAGGAGGCCACTGGGACCAATGAAGTTGAACAGAGCCCGAAGAGAAAACCGAACAAATGCAAAGAAAATTCGGCCACCTAGCTGAAACATAAGTAAATCACTGATTAGACATTTCTTAAGCATATTTGAAAACTTCTGGACTTTTTATTTTCAATAACCTCGGTATCCAAGCAAGGGCACACATGCATTGGGTAGTTCCCACAAGACAAACCCCAAAATATACAATATTTGTTATCAAAAAAACTTGAAGGACATTTAATATCCAAGGTAAGTGGCATCATGATTTGAACTCACTAACTCAGAGAAATTTAGATTGTAGTTCTCCCTTTTGATCATTGGGCTACTTCAAGGTGGACATTTCGGAAAATTAGAAAATACATATATTTAGACAATTTTATAATCAACAATGAAGTTGATACTTGATCCTGAACTACACATCTGTAGATTCAGATACATGCAAAAGTAACTCAAGTGAAAAGGATTAAAAATTTGTAACAACCTGACGTTTGTGACTGCTGTGGAAGAAATTTTTCCTCAAAATTTGGCTTGGAGTTCGATGAGCTGGATTTTGACGAAAGCCACCTATACTGATATTTTAAACATGTTTAAAAAATTTATTAAGAAAAAACCCTTGTTACCTAAATGAAAAAGAAGACAAGCATATGACCCAAAGTATGAGATGGAATGAAACTGAAAGAAATGATAATTACCACCAAAGCGAGGGAATCAAGGTAATGGCATAATTAATATAAATAATGCTAGAAAAAATTACTTGCATGCTATAAACTATTAACATAACTTAGAAACTAAATGCATCATTAAAACTACATTCATAGATAATAACATACTGCAGACAACCCTGACAGCCACTTTGTAACAACTGCAATATCCTGTCGCCATTCATGCTCAAGCTGCCAGCAGCTAGCATCACGAACAAGGTTAGCTGGACCCTGGATGAAAACAGAACGGTAAAACAAATCAAAACAAGAAAAGATGTATGCTCGTATATAGTTTAAGAGCATATGCAAGACCACTGATAGGAAAAGCTTGTGACATGAACCCTTAATTAACACCAATTATTATGAGATCTTGATTCTGAAAGAGAGAAACATAACCATTACATTTGTCAAGGGAATATATAATTTGAGCTTACTCGAGAAGGCTGAGTCCAAATGGTTGTCCTCCCATGGAAATTAGCTATTAGCAAAGCACGAGGACAGGAAGTTGGGGACCATTCAATAAATTGGACAGAATCGCGTGGAGAATCTGCAGAATGTGAAATGCATTTTACTGAAAATTTCAAGACCGTTTTAAATTTTCAAACAAGGAACATAAAATGCATCTGAGGAAAAAACATAAAAAACTATGCCCTTAAATTAATTTTTTTCTTGAAACAATGGTGCTCTATCCAAAATAAACTCAACTTTCTCCCAAGTTCTTTACTCATTAAACTAAGTAAATAGTCACCAAATCCCGATATGACAAACCAATACAAGGGGCAAGAAAATGAAGAGAATGAAAAGAATATAAACAAAAACAGTACAGTCAATAAATGTATTAGACTGTAAAACTCTAGGATTTTTTTATATATGCGAGTGTTCGGGCTAACTTGCGTGCTTTGACTAAGCAACCACGTAGCCCTACTAAATTTAGTTATCAAGGTAACTCATAGCATATTAAATCTTACATAGGTGGTCACCATGGCTTGAGTCATTCCCTCTAAGCCCTTTATCATTTACCAGCCTTGACTACTAGGCCAACTCATAGTGGTTTAAAATTTGATGTAAACAGCCAAAGCCAAGAGAACTTTATTAAGAACAGTATCCTCTTTACAAAATAAAGGTCCTATATATAGTGAAAGGGCCAAGCTAACCATCTAGCTATCCAAATAAGTAGCAGAAACAAACTAAAGAATCCAAGATACGGTTGTTGCAACAAAAATAAAAATAAAACTAACAGCTGCAAGCTAACAAAGCAAAGGAATACTGATAAAACCAAAAAGATTTAACAACGGTTACACCCAAAATTCTAAGCTTATTGGTTCCCCAGCTTTACAAACAGACAATAAAACTCCCATGCTTGGTGGTTGCAAAGAATCCACCAGTAAAATATCACCATATATTTAAAGAGTAATAAACGCTGAGGTATAAAAGCACATTAGCACACAGCATACCTGCAATGACATTAAACACGGCACACTCTGTCGGTCGCTCTGGAATCACAATGTGAATGGGGATCCAAAATGGTGGGTTTGCATTGGAACTGAAAGAAAAAAGTAGAAACCATGATGATCATTTAGAAGACAAATTTTACAAAGAAAAAAAAAAAAAGAAACAAGCTTTAATCGATAGGGTAACAACAGTAGAACTCCTAATTGGAGCACATATTAGACACCATGTCTAAAAAAGGGGGAAAAAGTCTCTTGGCATGGATTCGCAGGGCGTTCTTACATAAATAAGAGTAGCCGTAAGATGAACTTTAATAGTACAACTAAATTCCTTCAATTCTTAGCATATACAGGTAAACAATTTCTAGAAATGAAAACAGCTCAAGATGGGATACGATTTATTTCATCGTATGTTCCTTTGCAATGAAACCACAAACCCACATGACTCATCCAAAACATGATCAGAAAATAAACGAATGCTAACCTCGGAATTCTAGCACATGTCTCGGATGCACAGGCAATAGCATTCAGCTTCCCACACCAAGCAACAGCACTGGAAAAAAAAAAAGGAAAAAAAAAAAAGAAAACAGCAGAGAAAGATGAAATTGAAGCTCCCTGAAGTAACTTAGAGCATAAAACCACTGAACTAATGTATTGGCCATTTGGGGGCGAGGCAATTGCACCCAACTCTCCACGTGCCATAACCATTTGACTATTTGCATATCCAGTTTTACCCCCCAAAGCAATAATCACAAAATTCCAAGCTTTTAAGTCGCTGAGCATGAATTATCCAATAACCATAAAATCAAAAGCAGATAAAAATTAAAACCCAAGAAGCAAAACTAACCTAAAATTGCGACAGAGCTCAGGAACACTCATTTTGTGCTGCAAATTGGATCTTGGCTGCTTAAGCTTAATTCGAAAAACAGTAGCTGGAGTGATCAAGTCCTCGTCCATTGAATCTTCAGGTTTCTCCATAACCTCCTCCTCAGCAGCCAAAGGTTCAGTTTTGTCGGACCCTTTGGAAAGCTCCAAAGGCTGAACAACCAGGGGCTCTTCCTCCCCTTCCGTAGCGTTTGAAACTTGAGTCATTGACAGGAAAGAGAACCCTAATTTATATAGAAAGAGAGTGAGAGAGAGGACGCAAGTGGTGGAAAGTCGCAATTGAGGATGACAGGTATCACTGTTTGAGAGAGTAGTGGGGTTAATGTGGGTGGCTTTGGATTTGGCTTTTCTTAAATTAAAGAATAAAAATAAAGAAAATTGGTGGGGTGGGTTTGTTTTTCTGCTTTGTGCTTAGGGTTTCTTAGCGTTGGCCGAGCATACAAGAAGCAGCAGATTCCTCATTACAGTCGCTTCACTTCACGGTCCTTAACCCTTCTTCGTCTTCGCCTCTTCCTTTCTCAATGTCAATTCCAAAACGACAAAGTCAGTACTATAAAATAAAGAGTAGTACTCGATGTCCATGAATCCTGAAAAAAATTATAAAAATATTATTGTTGAATCACAAATTTTGGAACAATTATTGAATTGTTTTTATTAAATCAATAAACTTTATATATTGACGTAAAGGTGGATCTAGTTAAAATAATCTATAGTATAGAGATAAAAGTTGAATACCTTATCTTATCTTGAGGATGCTATGATACGGCCTACTTTGTATTTGATAAGAACAATGTGATCATAAATCGTTATGTAGACATGCAAGTGGGGCATCCTAAGTAATGAGTTTGTAAAAGATCGGACCATGAAATAATCATTTTTACTTTATAACGTCGTTTACTGTTAAAACTGATTATTTTATTTCAGTCTGATGACTTAGGTAACTCGATCTTAATCTTAAGCTAATTATGAAGTCCTATTTATTTGAAATTATCTTTTAATCTGCTAGGAGTGGTCCGAGTTTGCCAACTTAAGAACCCACATTTTAGTGATAAGACCAAGCAAATAGTTGGGGACATAGTCTTGAAAGATGAAATTCACTCCTACCTAATTCTAGGTTGGTAGAGAAGTTGTTCTCTTGAGTGCTAACTCTAGGTCTTGAACAAGGGGCTCCACCTTCTCATTGACCTAAGAGGGACTTGGTTTGTTGGTTGGACCGCAAACCAATTGTTCATTAGAGGATCAGGGGACTTAAGGAACGAGATGTAATTATGTAGGTAAAACGTATTTTTGACTCAGTTGTAATTAAAAACAACTTATGAAGGATCAACTAGTGTGAGGAGAATGCAGCTACTGTACTTTAGTGGAGTGTTTTGATAGCTAACGAGTGTTAATGAACTAGGTTAAATAGTTTAATCGGTTAATTTCAGATCATTGAAGCTCATGATCTATAGGCTCATTAGGTCCCCTTGTGAGCTCGTGGACTAATCCTTAGACCAGTATGTTAAAAGAATTTGAAATGTTTGAATTCGGTTGATGAGCAAAATTTACGGTTTGTTCCTTAAGTGCAAATTAGACAAAATGGAGAGTTGGTAATATTTAAATATGATTTAAATATTATTACGTTGAATAGAGATTTGTTGAATTTGAAATTGTCGGAAAAAGTGGAAAAAAACATTAATTTGATATTAAATATTAATTTAATATAATTAATTAATTATTATTTAAATTAATTTTATATTAAAATAATGTTATTTAAAATTGATTTTGGAAATCAAATTTTAAATCGGAATTCAATCCAATTTGAGAAATTGGTTTTCCCACTTTGTATGTTGAAGTTGGAGGTGGTGACCTCATCTTCAACCTCTTCTTCCTCTCTCAATTTCACCACTTTATTCACCATGTTTGGTGTCAATCAGCATGTAAATTTAATTTGCATGGTTTTCTCTTTAAATAGAAAAAGAAATCTGAAAAACTATGATGCAATTAGTGTATATTTTCCTTAAAATACTGACTAACCCCAAAACTATAAAACACTATGTTCTTCACAAAATTGCTCCTAATTTCAACTCAATTCGGATCCCATTATCTGTTCTAAGGCCTAAGAATAACAAGGAAGACTCTCGTGGTAATCCACAAAGTATTCGTGATCAAAAATTTGGAGGATATTGAATCAAAATTGAGCTACAACAAGTAAATGTTACTTCCTGTGTTTTTTAGTTTGATCTAGCATGTTTAATCTTCAAAAGTGATGTAATTAGAATGCTTTAGATCCTGATTGCTTCCGTTTTTACATTTCTAACTCTTTTAAAAATAACGTAAAACGTTAATTTCCTAATTATATTATGATTGAAGCATCGTGGTGCTGTCGCGAATTCTCGCACAACAAATCTTCTCAGTGCGCGGTGCTATGTGTTTTTTCACAAAAAAAAAAATCTGTAAATAGCGTCAAGCATGGCGCCATAGGCATCGTGGCACTATATATGCAAGTGCAAAATTGTCATTTTGACATTCTCTTTCCCGATTAATGCAATTAAGCTCTATTTTGGACTGTTTTAGCTCTATTCCGCCACTACTGCCCCGTTCCACCCATTGGATGCTCAAAGCCTATAAAATCACCAAATAAACGCGTAAAACCAAGGAACAATCTCGAATTAAGTGGAGCAAGATAGCACATTTTCAATGCTATCAACACATAAATTTAAGAAACTACAGATGTAACGCGTTGATACCACTTGTTAGGAATCCCAATACTACCGCAAAAATAATGAGAGAAACAACAAAGAAATTTAAAGAACACGATAAAACTAGGGAACACAATAACTATTGTGGAAAAACTCTAAACTGAAAGAAAACCTATGGACAAAAAAAAAATCACTATGTGAAAAACTATTACGATCACACAAAAATGTCTCATCGACCCCAATTACGTACATGAGCACTATCTCAAAAGTATCATACCACTCACACAACTAAACTAGTATGTCAAGCTTGATGTACTCCAAATTGGGATGATTTGAAACAAAAGACATAGATTCAAAAGTGCGAGCCCATCACTTTTTTGAACCTTACTCTTCCAACATATTATAAAAAATCTAGCAATTTTAAACCTATTATTACAAAATTGGGGTTGGAATGGTAGATTTTAAAATCTTCAAATACATCCATTTTTTAAAACTTTAGACTAAAAGAAAAAGGGTAATTTTTACAAAGTTTGTTTACTAAAATGAGTTGGATAGGGGAACCTCATGTCAAATTAGCTTTATTTTAAAAACCTAACTTAAATTATCTCAATTTGAAAATACTTTTGTCAAAACTAAGAAAATTCAATCAAAGTACTATTAATTTTAGGATTAGAATGTGAAAATAACTAAACTAAAAAACTTATATTATTGGTCAAGAGATTAAGGTATTTTAATATTCACTTTTATCTATTGTTGAAAAAAAAAATATTACTCTCTCTATATTTTTTAATCTAATTTCTTCAATTATAAATAGATCAAAGTATTGGTGATCTCTTGTGAATCACAAACATTGTTGCTATTCAAATAAGTTGACAACACTAGAGATGAAGCATCAAGTGTTTACATACACAGATATTATAATTCCCTATTAAGTTTTGAGTATAAACTTTGAAAGAAAAAAAAAAATTGTTAGCATCGAGTGAAAGAGCCTACCTGAACTTAGCGGGTATACACCTCGCTTGAAACTTGATTAAGTTGCGAAGGTCAAACCTCCCCATAAATCTTGAACTAAATACTTAATACAAATATATATTCTACCAAACATGTTTAAAAAATAGATAAATTATTTTAAATGACAAAACTGCTAAAAATATTTACAGATAATAGCAAAATATCACAGTCTATTTGCAATAAAATTTTGGTATATTTGTAAATATTTTTGTTCATTTTAACAACCCTAAAAAAAAATAGTCCCGGAAGAAACTTAAACCTAAAACTAACATCTAACTATTAAAAGGAACTACAATCAAGTTGACACTTTCTTTCGTTGGAGATATTAGAAAAGAGTAATGTTTGGTGTGCAACCATCTTCATGCTTCCTCTTCGATCATGAAAATATATATATATATTTTAAAATGAAAATTTCACTTGTCAACTTGTAATTGAGCACCTGGATAGAATGCATAAAGATAAGCGTAGTCCGACAGTCATCAAAGTATCTTTCTTGAAAAAAAAAAAAAACTTAGTAGACTTATGTTTTATGTGATGTATTTTTTGGATTTTAATATTGAAATTGATCACTTGGCAGTAAAATCTTAGAGCACAAAAATACAAATAGAAACCTAAAATTTGATATAATATTGATTTCCCATTTTAGAGAACGCATTTTTCTCAAATTAGTCCGCATTGAAAGAGTCCAAAAAGGCCTTGAAAAGTAGGGGAGTAAGTAAAACTATGCTTCTTTCCCACGATTCCAAAAGAAAAAAAAGAATAATAATCAAATGAAGAGAAAATGGAAAAAGCTCGCCCTATTTGATGAATATTTCGTTTTTTTTATTTTGGTTTTTGAAAGTTAAATTTATTTCCTCAACATTTTTTATCATAATTTATAATGATTGATATTCTTAGTCAAATTTCAAACACAAAAACAAAATTTTTAAAACTACTTTTTTTAGTTTTCAAAAATTGACTTATTAAAACTACTTTTTTTAGTTTTCAAAAATTGACTTAGTTTTTTAAACTATTGATATAAAACTAAAAAAAAAAAAAAAAAAAAAAATTGGACATAAAACTAGTGTATAAACTTAATTTTAAAAAACAAAATTGATACAAAACCGGAGCCTACATTTTCTTCTCTATTTTTATTACTCTCTCGTTCATGTGCAAAGTGTAAGCCCAATTTTGGTCTACTTTTTTCTTTGTTATTTTGCTTATTTGGATTATGTAGCTTTATCATTATTTGATTGCCTATTTATAATATTATATTTCAAAGTTAGGATGGTTTCTTCTGTCATTTTTTAATTTTGATTTTGGTTTTTATTTATAAAATATTTAAACTTTGTTTAATTTTAAACTTGGTTTAGATAGAAAGTACTTCTATAAACTAGATGAAGGCTAAATTTAGAAAAAATAAAAAATCAAATAGTTGTTAAGCAAGACATTTGGATAGGAAATTGAGTTGGTTAAGAAAATATTGTAGTTTTTGTTTGAAAGACGGCTATTTCTCTTTCCTCAAATGATGGTCGGCTCTTACTTTAAATGTCTTCTTTGATTTGATTTTATGTTCTTCTTTGATTTGATTTTATGTTTTTTTCTCTTTGAAATATATATATATATTTTTTTGACAATATGTCTTCTTAGAATGTTGACTTTCCATTGTTCGTGTTCAAATCGAGCCCAATTCAATCATTTAGTTACATATTTAATTATCTAAGTTTTCATCTTTTTCTTTTCCTTTTTCAACTTTTGTAAAAATAACAATTTAGCTGTAACAATTTAATACTCTGTTTTTTAAATTCATAACAATGTAGTTGTTAAATTTTGGTACGTTACAATTAGATTTTATAATTTAAAATTGGTAAGAATTTAGTCATAAATGACTGTTTTTAAGAGTAAATTTTATTTATGTTAGTAGTTAGTATTTATAGTTTGTAAATTATTTTGATTTTGGACTATTTATCAAAACGTATGTACGAGGAAAAAAAAAAACGGAACATACAAAATTATTACATACCAAGAGTCAACAATTGAATTCGAACTAAACTGTTACAAACTAATCTTTATAAACTAAATTGTTGCTCCCATAAAATTCAATTTGCTATATTATTTTTTATATAACATTCTTAATTAGCCTTCTCAACTTTGATTAAAAAATAAATAAATAAAACATGGTCTTACTCTATTTCACGTTCATCACAATTTTTCCAAAACCAAGATTTATATATTTAGGTTCTGTTTGGTAACTATTTCATTTTTTGTTTTTTATTTTTGAAAATTAAGTCTATTTTTTTTTTTACATTTTTTACAATAATTTGAAAATCTTTCTTAGGTAGAATAACCGAATCCTTAACCAAATTCAAAAAAAAAAAAAAAAACAATAATAATAATAATTCAAAAGTTACTTTTTTTAGTTTTCAATAACAAATGAAGAAATTTAGAGGGGAAAGTAATGTCTATAAGTTTAATTTTCAAAAATAAAAACATCGAAATGGTTACCAAATAGGGCCTTAAGGGTTGCTGATAACCAATTAGTTTTTGGTTTTTGGAAAATTGGTATGTTTGTGTGTTGGCATCCAATTGAGTTCTTCTATTTTTTCAAATTTAAAAACATTTTTACATTTGTTAAGTAATTTTGAAAATTAAAAAGATATTGTTTTTAAAAATTTGCTTTTCGTTTTTGGATTACAAAGGTGCACTCATTCTAACGATCAAGGCGTATGTCCCCTATGGGTTTCAGGTTTGATCTCTACATTATGCAAAAGAAATTATTTTTGTATACTAAAAACAGAAAACCAATAACAGTTACTAAATAAGTTTTTGTTTTTTGTTGTTTAAAAATAAAAAAAATATTTACAAAAATATGTATGGTTTTTGTTTCTTAAAAAACTAAAAATCAAAAATAGATTTTTAAAAAAAAAAAACTAAATGGTTATTAGATAGAATCTTAAGAATGAGAGTTAAAATCGAGGAAAAAGGACATGAAGAACAAGAAAAATCAGTCAAATTGAATTATTTCGTTCATCTAAAAAATCAATTTGAACCTATAAATTTGGCAAACTATATCGATTTTAACATTGAATTCATTGTAAATTGCATCTCAAACCTAAACGTTATGATCTTAACTACTTTAGAAGATATCACTCCAAATATCGTTTTTTAATTTTATTTTATACCTTCATATGCACCATATAAAATTGTCATGTTTTTTTTTTTTTCTTAAGTCAAATGGTATTAAAGCTAACTTTTTCTTTAAGAATAAATTGTGTTTCACAGAGTTATTTAATAGTTGATTTATATTGGTCAAATTTATTTTTTACAAAACTTTATTCAAATGAATGAGTATATAGATTTTTTTATAATGTTTTATTGTTAAAATTTGTGGATAAATTAACGAACATTGAATTGAAATAAAAACGATAACACTTATTTATATTTATAGCCAATTTGATGGAATTAAAAATTTAAAATGATGGCTTAAAAAAAAAAAGTATGAGTTGATTATTTATTTATTTTATGTTTGCATTTGTTGTTTTTTTTAGTATATTAGGGATAGAGAGATTCGTACTGCACACTATGACCATTGACACATATATGTCAATTGAACTATGCTCACCAATATCTTGCTAGTTTATTTTATTAGACTGAATTAATAAAATAATTTGAATCTATTTTTTACCTCTTGCTTGAAAATATCACATATTTTGAATAGCATTGGCCAATTGTTTGTTAAAAAAGTAGAAAAATGACCCTATGAAAAGTTTTTCCACATTATCAAATTTGTTTGCAGTTACAAATATCTATTGAAAACTTTTAATTAAAAATGACTAAAGCGAGTATAATTCAACTAACATGCATAAATATTTTAGGTTTTGTTTGATAATTATTTAATTTTTAATTTTTTAAAAATCAAGTCTATAAATATGTCCTCCACCTCTAAAATTCTTGCATCATTATCTACCTTTTTTACTGATGTTTTAAAAAATCAAGTTAGATTTTGAAAACTAAAAAACGCAGTTTATAAAAACTTGTCTTTGTTTTCTAAATTTGGCTAAAAATTCAACCATTTTACTTAAGAAATATGTAATGCATGGTAAGAAATTGAGAGTAAATATGATTAATTTTCGAAAGTAAAAAAAATAAAATTAAATAATTAACAAACAAAGTCTTAATTAATGATCAAAAGATCTGTAGTTCGTTTTGATTGAATGTAATTTCTATCGAGTATTTTATGAGCTCCCTTTCACATTTTTTGCATCAAATCATTGTCGTGTGAAAACTCAATGTTGGATATCTAAATGTGTTAACATAATTCAATAACCAAAATGAATATAGTTCAACTGGCATAGTGCTTTTATGATTAATTTTAGGATTTGTTTGGAAAACTGAAATGTAATAGGATTGCCTGTAATTAGAGGAGTATTGGGATACGTGAACACTTAAGGGATAAACGAAAATGAGATTACGAATCATGAAAACGGTGAGAAATAAAATTGAGTTGAAAACTGTCTAAACAAAATAACTTTTATATTACCAATCGAGTCCAAAATGTTCAATCCAAACATTCGTTTTGGATTAACATTATAATACAAGTCTATCCTATTACGATTCTCCAAACACTCCTGGAGTTTGATTCTTCACCCTACATATTGTAAAAAATTTTATGTAATTTAAAAAGTGTAAAAATAATTTTTTAAAAAAATATGTAATTACGACGAGAGTAGAAGTAAGAGACACCCATGCCATCTACTTCTTTGACTTTTCTTCCACTTGTGTTTGAGTTTTATATAATTTGGACCCTGAAATTTTCATTCTTTTGAAAAATGGTGAGAATTAACACCAAAAAGTTTTAATATTTCACACCATCATTATAATAGTTTTTTAGGTAATTTTTTTCAAATTTTATTTAATCTTTTTTCTGCTTAAAGTTAACAACTCTTTCTATCTATATCTATCTATCTGTATATATATATATATAATGTATGACTATTTAAACAATCCTTTAAAAACAATGAAAATAATAACAAAAATGAAACAACTACTTTAAAATATAGCAAAATGTACTAATAGATAGTGATAGACACTGATAAACTACTATCATTTATCACAATCAATGATAGACACTAATGATGTCTATTGGTGTCTATCAACGTCTACCACAGAGATAGACAGTAACACGTTGCTATATTTAAAAATATTTTCAGCAGTTTTGTCATTTAAATCAATTACCCAAAAAGAAAATTGTTGCATATTTTTTTGAACAAGATAAAATAAATAAATAAAAACTCAAGAAAATGATTGGATTGGTAGATAATTTGAAAATAAAAATACTTTGGTGGGTTGCACCCATCTTTGTGCACTCCACCCAAATGTCTAATCACAAGTTGTTACAAGAATTTTTTAAAATATATTTTTATATATTTTTTCTTTATAATTGAAAGAAATGTATAAGACATGTACAATTTGAATTGTACCCAAGTATTACTCATTAAAATAATGTCAGTGTAAATATTTGAAATGAAGAGTAATCTCAATTCCCAAGCAGTGCATATTAAAGATGTCATGGGAAAAATTTATATGTATGTAATACACCAATAAAAAAGAGTGCATATGTATACAAAACTAATTAACTTTTCAAAATCATTTCCAATCTTTTAAATCTTGCCATATCATTGTTAATTTGAGCCAAACAGATTTATATTAGACGATTTTACTAGTTCTAACAACATCTCATTTCACAAAATATAATGAATTCTGCTTCGTGGATTAAATTGAACTCATAAAACAAAGAGAAAAATGTTGATGAAAAAGGTAAAGTTCCAATTTGAGAAGAAATGCAATATTTATAGACTAAATCTTGGATATTCGAATAATCATGTTCCTTCTTCAAATCTTATAGCTAATTACAAAATGCATCAATTCACCAAAAAAAAAAAATGCAATTCATGAAATTGGAAAGATGCAATTCTAAAAGAACAACCACACAGCATTTATTTCAATAATCATTACCTCCAAACCCAAAATATTAAATCCTCTGTTAATATAAATCGTGTATGACTTGTGATATTCAAATTATTTAAAACGAGTCAAGTTCATCAAGTATAAAATGTGTATCAACAAAAAAAGAAAAAAGTGAATGCCAAAAAATTTTATATTTTGAAATTTGAATCAGCTCCCTACGTAAAATATATTTAATAAAAATTACAATGGAATGTTTTTATTTTTATAATTCCTTTGTGTCATGCAAGCCCTCCCAATACGCAAGAAACAAGAGAGATACGACAAAGTGATAAACTACTGCTTTGAAGTTTCATTGAATGTGAAAAGTCGAAACTTCTAAGGGCACAACGATTTTTTTTTTTTTTTTTAAGTATGGCGCAGGTAAGGAGAATCCAACTCTAAATTTTATGGTTACTAACACATCAATAAATATTGTAGTTGAGTTATGTTTACTTTAACAATTTCTATTTTCCTTTTAAAAAAGAAGTCATATATTTTCTTTTTTAAATAAAAGTCATATACTTTAGATTAAGTTTGCTTAATTTTATAATACATGATTGCAAATAGCACAAAAGAAAAAAAATATATGAAAAGAATGATCATTTAGTTAAATCGAGGTTGTACTAACAGAAATATGGCCAAAACAATATTAATGTTTGCAGAAAAAAGTAACAAAATTTAGCGATTGTCCACTTTTTGTTGTGTGAACATTGATTTTGTTTTGGTGGAATATTCAATAAAACCTCATTTTAGTCGAATGACAACTCATTTTCATAATATCTTTTGCGATTTTTTAATGTTCTCACTATCACTAGGTAACCCATGATGGTTGGGTAATAAGCATAAAAAAGAGAATAAATCTGCTCTTTCAAAACCTTTCTAGCAAGAGAATGCACTGAATGGCTCTTTGGGAGCTTGTAATTGAATAAATTTGTAACGTAATGGGTTTAGATTAAGCGTTTTGGGTCTTATTGGTAATACTTAACTTATTCCGTTTGCACAATTTTCAACTCAACCTTCTTTTCTATTGTCAACTTCGATTTTTTGCGCATTCCAACCTTCTTCTAATTTCTAATAATTCTGATTATATTTTAATCTACCAAATAGCTAACTTGCTTTTAGAAATAGTGTAAAGTTCATCAACAGTGTGATCCATTGACATTTATGACAGACAAATTTTAGTGTAAACAAATGTTATGACGGCTAACAATTTTTTCTATGAATGGGAATCTTGACTTTTGGAAACAAGATTGGCCTATGATCGAGGAGCAAATGCAAAGGAGGAGATTGTACAGTAAAGTTTAAAGGCGTCACTTTCGGTTGAGAGGGGAAAGTGGGGCTTTGGCCAACCGAGTCGGTGAGAACACGCAAAGAGCTACCAGACGACCTGGCGATGGATTTTTACTTACTGGTCGAATGGGGTTGGTCGAACTTCGGACCAAAGAATAACACATCGCCCGCCAATCTTTGTCAAACCAAAAGGGGGAAGAAAATTATACTTGACTGTTTCCACGATTGGCTGGAACGAGCGATCCCTCTAATTTCTCTGACCTCACTTTGCTGCGTTTTCCTCTTCGACAAACTTATCATCGGTTAGCTTGAATGGACTATCCTTTTCATTATCGTGGTCTAATTTTTTGCTCAGAACCTTTGATGGAGTATTGATTTTCCTTCTGCAGGAGGTAATTCTTCTTACCAAGCCGTAGTTTATCTGCGGAGCTGACTTCATTGCTGGGTTTTTGGGGTCTCTAGGTCGATTGTTATGATTGTCTAGTTTAATGGGTTTTCCCCCTTCATTTGATTTGATGTTCCGGAGTCGATGTCGTCACTCTGTGCACGAGATTAATTCATTAGTTCAAAGATTTTTGTTAAGGTTTTCAAATTTTAAGTTGGCCATAGAAGTACCATGATTGCAATATACACAATCTGTTTATGGTAAACGACCGAATGAGACTATGTCTTTTTTTTGCTTCTTCCTGTTTCTGCAGAAGTTTACAGAATTACGGCCCAAGTATGAGTTGCATCTGCTTCGGTTCCTCTACTGTGGAGAAGAAACGAATCTCTACACGTGCTGATAAGGAATTGGACAGTAAGGACTTGAATAAGCATATTTTTTTCTTTAGTTTACTCAAATGCAAACATATATGTGGGAAATCCACTACTTCAAAAGTGTATCAGCAAATTTATGCATGTATTTGGGTTTCAATTTCCTGTCATATTTTGTAAAGAATATTTGTGCATGTTTATCGGGCTTACTAGCATATGTTTTATGTGATTTTCTTTTTGCTTTGTTTTCTGTTGCCTAGTTGACTTGCTTGAGAATGTAAAACAAATCTCCTTCAATGAATTAAGATCTGCTTCGGACGATTTCCATTCAAACAATAGAATTGGACGGGGAGGTTTTGGAACTGTTTACAAGGTAAAAAGAATTTGTTGATGATGTTAGTGAATATTCAATCGTCTAGTAATTTGATCTTATGGTGGGAGATTGTCATATCTATATAATATGTAGGTCACGGGCATGCACTCTAGGCCCCCTTACCCCCCCTGTGTACTTCGGCATGCCCATTCCCTACATATTATAGACATCTGTCAAGGCACAGACACTTAAAAAAATTTCCTACGGTTCTTTTCATCCTTTTGAAGATTCTCTGTTAGGAACCAAGGTAGTATGGGCTAATTTTGTCCTACATTGGTTAGAATGAGACAATCAATGTGGTACTTAAGTGGCTTGGCTCTCCCACCTCAAAAGCTGACTTTTGAGGTGTGGTTCTCCAAGGTGCTTAATACCTAACAATGGTATCAGAGCCGGTTGTTGACGTTTCAAAGTGGAACTGGTGGAGGGTTCTGGCTGGGTGTGGTCGAGTGAAGTACTGTTGGAGTAACCGTTGGGATATCGGTTTTCCGTGGATGGGATATTGTTAGGAACCATGGTTAGAATGAGACAATCAATGTGGTACTTAAGTGGCTTGGCTCTCCCACCTCAATAGGTGGCTTTTGGGGTGTGGTTCTCCAAGGTGTTTAAATACCTAACATTCTCTTCTTCTCATAATTATCTTGTGTTCTTTAGATGTAATAATGAAAGCATTTAAGAATTGAGCTGATGTCAGTTATCTGACCAAATTAATAATGTGTCTTTGAGTTTATTTGATTTTGAACTCACTACTACACTTCTGGAATCCTTGGAGCTTTAGCTTCAAGTTAGTCATCGCAAAATTCATTGGATGAAACATTTGATGTTGAAAATAATGTATATCTACTAACAATTTCTTTTTATTTGTTTGTAATCTACTTTTGAAGATGTTTTTAAAATCATAGTCAAAATTTTTAAAGTTAGAAAAAACAATTTAAAAAAATCTATTCTGGATTTGACATTTGGCCAATTCTTTTAAAATTAGAATCTACTAAAAGAATTGTTAGGAAACAAGTTTAACTTTTAGAACAAACTTATTAGCAAAGGGCCTAAATTACTGTAATAAGAACCAGATTAGAACTAAACCATAACACACATGTTAGCAAAAGGGTTGTCATTTGTTCTAATTTTTAAAAGCACTTTGCGTTGATGAGAAAAAAATATTAATATTATATTGTACACTCAGAATGGATATCTTTCCCTTATTCCTACTTGTGTAATGAAACTTACCGTAAGAACATTTGTTACCAGGGCACATTAAGGAATGGAGTACAAGTTGCAATAAAGAAGCTCTCCATAGAGTCTAAGCAAGGTGCTCACGAATTTTTGACAGAGATCAAAACCATTTCAAATGTTAGGCATCCAAACCTTGTCGAGTTGATTGGATGCTGTTCTCAAAAAGCTAACCGGATCTTGGTATATGAGTATCTGGAGAATAATAGTCTCGACCATGCTTTGTTAGGTATTTAAGAAGATTGTTCTAACTAAAAAACATGTATCTTTGCTCTTCTTTGTAATTTATTGTCCTTGAGTAGGCTCTTTGGGGTGGGGTGACACTCTTGCAGCAGTAAAAATATTTTCTTCTTTTCTTTCTGTGTAGATCCTAAGAAAACAAGCGTGAACCTAGATTGGGGGAAGAGGTCCTCTATTTGCATTGGTACTGCGAGGGGTCTTCAATTTCTTCACGAGGAAGCTGTTCCACGTATTGTGCATAGAGACATCAAGGCTAGTAATATACTCCTTGATGGGGACTTCAATCCGAAAATTGGTGACTTTGGATTAGCCAAACTTTTCCCAGATGATATCACTCACATTAGCACAAGAATTGCAGGAACAACGTATGTCATATTACAAGCTTTTATTTTGTGTGTGGTTTTCAATTTGACTATCCGTACTTTTGTTACATTGCTTTCCTAGTGCTTATGCTACACCATACTGAAAGGTACCGATTCAAGCTTTATTGAATGAAAAGAGATTACAAAGTTCCTAACACAATCCCTGGTTCAATGAAAAGAGATTACAAAGTTCCTAACACAATCCCTGAGATTAACCAGAGATCGTCTCCCTCTTCCTCTCACTCTCGAGAGAATGTAACTCCAAAACTCCCTTGCTCACTACTCCCAACAACCAATATAAATCCCACCTGTTTTCCCTTTCTTGTGGTCCCCACGCTAACATAGAATTCACCTAATTCTCACCTCCCGTGGTCCCCACATTTACATTGACATTCCCTTTTTATTCTTCCTCTCATATTTATACACAATTGGAGGCGTAACACATACTTCCCTATTGCATTTTGTTAATGTTTGCAAAATCAAGTCTGTTGTGGATAAAATTGCCTCAGTATGGCTTAGGGATCCCTCTTCCCTCGGTCCTTTTGGCTGTGGTTCTCTCTCTTTTGTTTAACATAAAGTTTCTTTGTTTCCTATAAGAAACAAAAAGCCTTAACTTAAGTGGTGTTCATTTTTCTATTGGAGCAGATGTGTCTTGATTGTCAATGCCATAGCTTATAGCATAACATTCAGTCATGATGTTAAATTTATATAGTCCAAGATACTATCAGCTTTTTATCAACATTAAGCACTAACCTTTCCAGCTCCTCCAACCTGATTGGTGTTTGTGTGTGTGTGTGTGTGTTTTTTTGAAAAGGAAACAATAATTTTTATTCATACAAAGAAATGAGCCTAATGCTAACAAATATAAGATACTAAATAACAAGAAAAAGATGCAAATGATACATAAGTTAAACTAAAGAAATGAAGGCAATCTGATTTAAACAAATGTCCTAATGGAATAATTAGTAAAAATATTGGATTGAGAACACCATGATGGTGCAAGAAGACAAGTAGAGCCAAACTGATCTGACCAATCTAAAGATTTGTCATGAAAAACCCTCTGGTTACTGTTGAACCAGATCTCCAGTAACAAAGCCTTACCATAATAATTGAGATTTAAAGGATTAGAATGGGCTAACCAAGATTTGAGTAATATTCTCCCGAAAGGAGTTGCTGAAGACCCAATGGAGATTAAGATATGATAGAAGATGCCACCAACAGGAGCGAGAGAATGAACAATCAAAAACCAAGTGCTGCAATTCTTCACTGCCCGCCAAACATCATTGACAAAGAAAGGGAGAAAGGTAGTGCGGTTGGAGTTTATGTTGCAAAGTAGCAGAGCAACTTAGTGATCCAAAAATAATTGTCCGCACTAGAATGTTAATGCACTTAGGGGTCTTACAATTCCACAAAGCCTGATAGACCTCCTTTTCAAGAGGGCATGAGACAATCAATGCTTGGATAATGATCTAACTGAAAATTTCCCTGAAGAATTCAGTGACCATTGCCTAGAATCAGCCTTAAAAGACTTTTGTAATTGCATCGACTCTTTGATTGTTCCCAATTGAAGTGCTTTTTTGTATCCCCTTTGAGATTTTTGTGTATTTTATTTTCTCTTGTGATGTCTCAGTTTGTTATTTAAAGAACAGTCAACACCAATTTTTGACCAATTTCTTCGTTGGTCGAGGTAAGCTTACCAATTCTTGAGAGCAATTGACCTTTAGGGCTCTTACTTTCCCAAACTTGGTCATCATTATAGCATCCTGCACATATTTTAGGAGACATCAACTTTGTCTAGGTTAGCAATAAAGGTTGTTGATATGCCAGGAATAAACTCTTGTAAGACGTTATAGAGGAATCCGTAAATCGGTAGAGTAAAAGTGTAAAACTTGGGAGACATAATGGTATGTTCCATGGCTTGAGGATCAAGATCTTAGGAGCGTCTGTAGTGACCATGAGTACTAAAGAGGCAAGGCTGTCTTTTGTCTTGAAGTATCTATCTTAATAGGTAGTTGGTACATAGCCCATGTTTCCTTATATCATTCCCTTCCTTAAGAATACTATTCATTCTTGGAGCCTTGTATGGCATCTTGAATCCTATTCTTGGTCTCATATGCTAAGAAAGAATTGGTGAGAATACAAACCGTCTCAGCCACAGGCCTACAGAATGCAAAATATTTTCAGCTGTTAAAAGGAGATTCTTTTGACCGGGGACATTGTCCATGGAACTGATAACCTAACACAACCATTAAGTTTCTGCCTGTATATAGAATCTCTCCTCTTCTATACATCAAATTTTTTTAGTACCAATCGAGTTACCAGGTTTTTCTTTCCAACAGATGATCATCTTGATATATTGCATCTATTACTATACAAGCCTTGGAACTTTTTGAAGCTATTTGGAGTGGTAAGTTATTGGTATTAGTTAAGTGGTTCTGATTATTTCAGAAATTTTTTGCATCTTGATCTTGGTTGACAACTGTTTTTAGGATTCCCCTTCAATAATTCAGGTATAGCAAGGAGATGTAGTGCAACGGACTTCCTAGGATAGAGACAAGAAGTTTTGGCAATAAGGGTGAAAGAGAAAACGGTTGCCATTAGGTAGGGAAGGAACACAGGATTGGAGGGGATTTGATACCATGAAATCATTTTCTGTATCTTTTTCTCATAATTTAAACTTAGGCAAATATACTTTTGGCCTATGAAGTTTGAGGTTATGTCTATTTCGTCCATGGAGTTTCTACATTAACACTTTGATCCTTGAGGTTTGGAAAATAGTTCTAAATGGTCCTTAAGTACATTTCAATCGCTAGTTGATTAACGGAAAGATGATGTGGCACTTAAGTAAGTGGTTGTATCTTGCTGACTGGGAAATTTTATTAGTGTAATTTTCAATTTAGAGTTTTGTGTGGCTATCATTCATTTCTTTCCTATCCCAGCCGCCAGTGTTGGAAATCATGGAGGAAGTTGGTTTGAAGATGACGAGACTAAAGGGAATTTATGTAAGCCTCTTTATTCCATTTCTTTTTTCCTTTTATCCTCCTAATCATTTAAAGTTTTCGTAAAAAATTCAGAATGAACATATAACTAGCATATGAAATTTTCATTACACTCAAGCAAATGAAAAGGGGAAGCACTCGTTCTTGGTTTTCTTGCTCAATTAAATATCAGGTTGATGTCTAAAAGAAATACAAACACATGGTCAAAAATTAAAAATCTAAACTTAAAAGAAAAAATGGGACAAGAACAATGAATATTGGACCTGAAAAGAGGGAAGTGATGAGTGAGGCAGTGTGGGAGGTTAGTGAAGGAAGTCAGTGAAGACGATGGTGGTCGACACACTAGTTAGAGATGAGAGCACCACGAGGGCAAGAAGGTAAATGGACATTAGTAAGTGATACGAAAATCTTAGCAATTTGTAAACTAGGAATCCTTTGTTGAACCCCTAATAACAAATCCTAACACCCCCAAAATCAATTCAGCACAACTCTAAGGAGAGTTAGAAAAGGTTACCTTGTGATCGAAGACCATGAGGTAAGGAGAACTACCTCCCTACTCAAGGTTTGAACACTAAACGAGCACATTAATTAATTTTACCTGAATGCTCAAGTATGCAATTAGATCAAAAATTGCAAAAATGATGGTGATGGATCTCCGTCATCAACATAAAGGAAAAATATCATTCCCAAAATTCAAAATCCAAAACTGTTTCGTACAACCTAATAGCTAGGCTTTAGATCGCCTCCCAAAACCCTAATGGTACCACATCATAGATCTTAGTAAAAATAACAAAATTACTTTAAGCTCTTGGGGGTTCATATAAGTAAGTTATTTTGGCAGGAGGGAACGTGTTGTACAACCTGACATGTGGCGGGTTGGGGTTTATATAGGGTTTTTGTGCGTTGTGTAGGGGAATGGTTTTTGTGAGGATTTTGGTGGCTAGAGTAGCCTTGGAGAGAACCAACTCTCTCAAAAAGCTGAGTAACTTTGTTATTTCTTATTTGCATTATTGTTTGTTATATTGTAGCTTAGAACTCTGTTTCTGTGCTCAGTAATTCCAAGGAAGCTACTCGGTGATGTTCCTCCAATTTTTTAGTGTGAATTTGTGGAAAATCTTGTCAGATACCTAACAGCGACCCTAGGCCTAAATTGAATATTAACTAAATAAAATTTCTCGGTCAGCAAGAAACAATCGCTTACTCAAGTGCCATGTCATCTTTTTCCATTGGGACTCTATTTTTGTGCTGGTTAATTCCAAGGAAGCTACTCGTTGTTCTTGCTACTGTTTGGTGTGAATTTGCAGGAAATCTTGTTAGATACCTAACAGCCACATAACCTAAATTGAATATTAAATTAATAAAACTTCTTAGATACAAATACAATCACTTACTCAAGTGCCATTTTATCATTCCGTTAGTCAACTAATTGTCAAAATATGCCTAGGGACCATTTAAAACTATTTCCAAACCTCATGGTTAAGATGTTCATGTTGAAATCTTGGGGACCAAATAGATACTAAACTCAAACTTCTAGGACCAAAAATGTATTGTCCTTTTAAAATCCATACATTTACATAATTTATACATGACATGACTCAACAGCCATACAGGATAAGGTTGAAAAAGAAAGCAGGGAAAAGAATAGCAAGTCTGATGGAAAAGAATAGTAAAAGAGAAAGAAATCTAATCTGGAACATGACTCAGGTGCCTTCAGGAAAGAATCATGAACATCCGACAGACTGGGTTCATCTCTGGATCTTATATGTGCTAATGTTTCAGAAATAAATTACTACCGGTTCCTTCATATTGATGCAATAGACAGGTCCTGTGCACACATTGTAGGAGAGGCAATATATGCAAATGGAAGGGTAATTTAAACCAGTCAAAGGATAAAAACTCAATTCCAGACAATTTAACCTGGGAATTGGTTCTCTTTTTTCTGATAAATACAGTCATCGAGTTTGTTTGTTATTTTTTTATATGTTTATTTTTCTCTGTTCGAAAAGAAAGTTGTTGGCGAACAAATTAATGGATATATGTAATTTTATGACAAGGCTATTCAATGAATGAGTGAAAAATAACTAGAATGAAGTAAGGACATCGAGGAAAGCATCTAGTACAGGAATATGAGTGGGCATGTGGGAGCTGATAAAGAGGATGAGATGTTTGATTTCTTACATTTAGTTGGTGGGCATGCATTTAAACTGAGAAGTGCTCGTCATGAGAGGGAAATGGCCTTGAAGAAAATAAAGAAAAATTGTTAGATGAGTGAAATTACCAACAGGCAGGGATGTGTTCCATAGTTTCAACCAGCGATCAATATGATTGATTTTTATGTTCCCCCCTTGGGAGTTGACACCAAGAACTATTGAATGGTTTGCTTGGTTACCCAGATTTAATTCAGTCATAAATTTTTGGCTTGTATGTCTTTGTTATGCTGGCACTTGGCAGATCCCAACAGATGGAGAGAGCGTTTATCATTTGATATGTTTTGTTGTATTGAATCTATTGATGTTCTTAAAGTAGAATTTTGAACAAGTATTGCATGAATACCATTTCTCATCTTCTTGGAATATTGTTTTCTACAGCGGTTATTTGGCTCCAGAGTATGCATTGGGAGGTCAGCTAACTCCAAAGGCTGATGTATATAGCTTTGGAGTCCTCATCCTTGAAATAGTTAGTGGTAGACGTAGCAGTACAGTTTTTGGGAGAGAAATATCAATACTCTTGCTGGAAAGGGTACGGTTGCTCATATCCAAATTTACAGCTTCCTTCGTTCTTATATACTTGCCATTTGGTACTTCACTGCCTTAACATTGCTGTTGGTTTGGGTTGGGGTACACTATGTACCTGATGAGACACTTGAAATTTACGAATTTGTAGATTCTCGTTCCGAATTTCGAGTTCTTGAGCATTGAGTGATTGTCCCATGCATTAAACTTTTTGAAAAACATGGTCAATAGATCTATGTAGATGGTAGATATCAGTTTCTTTTGAATCTTTCCTTACATGGAATCTCAATCTCTTGTATTTCTTTACCAGCTAATCTTGTTGCTTATTACCATCAGTAATTGCCATGAAACAGGTGTGGGAGCTATATGAAGAAGGAAAACTCTTAGAAATAGTTGATCCTAGACTAGAAAATTATCCTCAGGAAGAAGTGCTTAGGTACATGAAAGTGGCTCTTTTTTGCACACAAGCGGCTGCAAATCGGCGGCCAGCAATGAGCCAAGTCGTTGACATGCTTACAAAGAATATCAAGCTTAACGAGAAGCTACTTACCGCCCCGGGGTTCTATGGAGGCATGGGGCTTAGTGACATTCCTTCAGTGAGCAAGAAGACCTCGAACACTTCCACTAGCAATGAGATGAGCTCCGCCGTCGTCTCCATAACTCAAATCACCCCCAGATGAAGAAGATTGAAGTTCAAGACTTTTGCAGATTATGTAAAAAGTTGAGTTCATGGGTATTTGATCCTTGTTGAAGCATCTCATTGGGTAAATATTAGAGCTTTATGTTGTTGGGGATACCGAGTTGCTTATACAAGTTGCAACCTCGACTTCAAGAATCTTTTATCAACTGGTATGATCTTAATACCATTAATATTTATTCACCATTGAAATGAATGTTCCAATGGCTCTTATCACTTCTCATTTTGCTTAGATCCTGCTTTCAAAAAACTCAAATACAGTGTGTGGTGAAACTAGAAGAGGCTTTGATCATTTTGATTTATTCATTTTGTGTTTTATTATTATTATTTTTATTTAAGAGACAACTTTCATTATCGGCAAAGTACAAAAAGAGGAAAGATGATACATTCCCACACACCTACAAGTTACCAAAAAAAAAGCAAAATGATCCTAAAAGTGTCACTAACTTTAAATATTGCATACAATATATTCATGAATTTAAAAAGATGTTTGAATAGTTCAAAAATGATTGGATGGACACTAAGTAGGTGGTTCGGGTGTTGAGTTAGATTTTATAGCTTATGAGCTATGACAGTCGGTGTAGAATAATAAATAGATTAGAAAAATGAAGGTTTTCAAATAGTATTACTGCAGCTAATTATGAGTTATAATGGGAAACATCAAATATTATAATGGGAGGCTCAAACATTAAGTAGACTATAATAACCCACTTTACCCAATGCAAGTTTTTGGAAAGCACGTGTGATGTTGTGGATGTTCAAGTAACGACCCTTCTTTTTGGGCTTAAGATTCTATGTTACAATCATAAATTTAGGTTATGTTGGAAGAGATTAAAGAGTGGATTATCAATATTCACATTTTGGGGTTATCTTTTATTTCCGATCTTGTTATGGGTAGCTCATAAGCTTGTTGGGTGGGCTATCTCCAATGTCGATGGTGGGATGTGGACTACTAATATGCTTCATTGGTTAAATTCTGTAATTGAGTATGATGCTCATGGTTGTAATCTGTCATGGGACGCTTTCAGTTGATGAAATTGGTGTTTGTCTAAAAAAAAAAGGTTGGGAGTCCAAACATCCAATAAATTGAAAGTTTATGACCTATTAGATCTAGGTCATGAAAGTTCATAAACTAAACATGTACTTTGTTGGGAAAAAGATACATAAGAACTGAATAATACTAACAAACCAATTACATTTCAACTAGATATACTAATTACAATATACACAGTATACAAAATAATGTCCAAACTCAAAAGTAAGATGATATAACAAGACTTATGAATTGAAATAACTAAAACCCCCAAGATCTTGTGAAAACGTCAATAAATAGTTGAGATACACTTATGATAACTGCTATCCTGAAGACAATTATTTGCTCTGCACAGGCTACAAGCAGACTATAACGATTCAGGTATAACAACAACCTATAACGATTCTGGTATAACAACAACCTCAAACTATTCAGATCTGATAGAACTTTTGGATATTTGCTCTCAACTAAACTCAAGATCAAAAGAAAGAAATAAAGGAGAGAACTCTTCAAATTAGAATAAGATACTCCAAATCGAAGAAACAAGTTGCTACTGACAGGCTAACAACTTAATCTCTCTCTAAAATAAAAAATCAAATTAAATAAATACAAAATTGAAACATTTATCCTAAAGTGATGACCATATCTATTGGAATCTTCATTTTTCTCCATTTCACCACAATATTCATGGCAAAAGCATAACAAAATGTGAGAAAAATGAAGATCACAATAGACATGGTCATCGTGTTAGAGCTGCGATAGACATGGTCATCCCTAATGCGATCGCAATCTTCATTTTTCTTCACTCCACCGCAATATTCATGGCAAAAGCACAACAAAGTGTGAGAAATAAACATGAGCATAACGTTAGGGTTACGATAGACATAACATTCCTATGTAAGCTTTACTGTGTGTAGTGCGTAAGCAGTAAGTTAGTTTTCATTTGTTTTGGAAAGGAGTGACGAAATCATTAATCATTTAGGGTTTGAAAATAATAGGTCATCCATACAAAAATCTCTAGTTTCTAGGTACATTTTTTTGGTTCTTTTTTAAAGTTCCCTAAAATATATAAAAAAATATGGGTATTTTAAGAACTTATTTACTAATTTCCCCTTGATTTTATATTTTAAGATAAATTGCAAAAACTACCCCATAAGTAGGGTGGTAGTTGTAATTACACCTTCAAACTTTCAATTGTAAAAATTAGACCCTTAAATTTCTACAAGCATTTGAATTAGACCCTCAAGCTTACAATCATTATAGAAATTGGACTTACAAATGATAAAAATTGAACCCAAACTTATATGAATACTACAATTTATACAATTATATAAATTTGATTGTCCAATTTGACCTAATTTCAATATTAATATAAGTTCGAGGGCTTAATTTTTAAAATAGAAAGTTTATGCATATAATTGCAATTATCACCATACTTTAGAAGTTGTTTTTATAATTTGCCATATATTTTAATTTATTGAACGTAAGCTAAGGCTTCCATGGTTAAATTATTATTGTTATTATTTTAAAAATTTACATTAAAAAAGTTATCCAAGTAAAAATAATTTTACAGATTCTTCACTAAAACTACAAACTGAAGTATTTTTTTTTTTTAAGAAGAAAATTTAAATTTAAATTTAGAACGAATTTTGATTGTTCTTACTAGAAAACTACAATTTGAAAATTAGACAAACTTCAATTCATTTAATTTCCTTTCTGAGCTCAACCATCCAGGCATGGTTATAAATAAAAAAAAAAAATTAAAATTTTTATATATATAGAAAAATTTCATTCGACCATATACTTTAATAAATAATAAAGCTTTTCTATACTGACAAATATTTTGACTCATTTTAATCTTTTTATATATATTAAAATATAGATATTATAATGACATTTTACAATGTTTAAAAATAAATAGTTTTATTTTATTATATTTGAAAATAATTTTATTTAAAAATTTAATTTATGATACTTTAACGAATACATGTATGTAATAATTAGTTGAGCTATAAAAAATATATATAAAATGTAGACAGTCAGACTTTTTTTCCCCTCCTTTTGAAGTATATATGCATAAGTCTTAGACTCTTAAACCATTCTAATGAATGCTCAATGGGAAGAATTTAATTTAATTAGTTTAGACTAATAATAAAAAGAAAGTTAAAAAAAAAGAAAGACAAAATGAAATTACCATATTAGCCTTATTCTCACGCCAATGGGTAGAAGAAAACATCTTTTTACATCCAAAATCAAAACCCTGAAGGGAAGGCCTTGAACCAAAGAAATTCTTTAATCACACTAAAACGATTATCGAGACCAAGTCTTCGATTGTTCTCAGCTCCACCAACTCCGTCGGATTTGTTTCTCGCTCCGACAATTTCCCCCCGATTTCAAATCTTCTGTTTCCGTCAAACCCCACTCAAAGCCCATCCCTTTTCTTCAAATGTTACGCTCCACGGCTGGAACATAAGCTAAGCAGCTAGCCAATTGTCGCCTGGGATCCAGCGATGATCGTCAGGACGTACGGCCGCCGGAATCGTGGTCTTCCGAGGACTTTCTCCGACTCCTCTAGCGACGCCATTCACGATTCTTTTGGCGACTCTCTTTCTCAAGAAAGTTCTCAGGACCCGCTATTTGGCATCGCTTTCTCATCACAAGACTCCTCCACTAGATGGTCCACTTTCGATTCTGAGCCCTACGGTACAAATTCCTCTCAGGGTTCGTTTTCAGCTAAGCCTATAAGGTCCTCTTTTGACGATTCGCTGAACGGCGGCAACAAGAAGTCCAAGAAAATCAAGATTGAGAAAAGGGAATTAGAGGTGTTTAAGTGTTCTCAGCCGGCGATTTCTTCTACATCAACTTTGATGGAAGCTCAGGAGTTTGGAGAGATGATGGAGCACGTAGATGAGGTGAATTTCGCTTTGGATGGGTTGAGGAAGGGTCAGCAAGTTCGGATCAGAAGGGCTAGTTTGATGTCCTTGTTATCCATTTGCAGTACTGCGCAGCAACGGCGGCTTCTACGGACTCATGGGTACGTTGAAATTTGATTGGTTTTTGGTAACTCATAGTTATAGTTGTAGATAGAAGATTGGAAAGGAGAAAGTTCTTCAAGTTCTTAATTTGTTTTGTAATGTTTGAGTAATGCAAGGTTTTCTTCCCCCATAATTATATTGGAAATTCTTCTTGTTTCTTATCCCTTCCTGAGAGGGAAAAATATTAGTGTCTTATAATACATGAATTCTTTTGATTTAATGAGAATTTCAAGAGTTTGTAGTAAAAAATTGTGACGTTATCAGTGATAATTGAAAACGTTGATGTGTTCTTAAATTTGAATTTTACTGGTATTGTATCTTAAACTGCGGGTTAACATCTGCTTAGGACCGTTCTAGTCCTTTTTGACCTTTCTTGACTACGCTGGGCATGACAGCTGCTCGAGGTCTACCAAAATTCCGCATCTGGTTATTCCTACAGCTTAACATGTTGAATTTATAAACGAAAATTCTTAGGGTGCCTTTTTTAAATATTTATCCGTTGTGCCATGTATATACATATATATATTTATTTATTTATATTTTGGGAAAGGAAACAAACCTTCCCTTGAAAATTTCAATGGAGAGGTATATAAGAGAAGGAAACAGAAAGGACTTAACAGGCACCTTGAGTACTCTACATTCCATGTCGCTTTTCTGATAGAATGTTCTAGTTTTTTTATTTGATCATTTATGTTTCTGCAATTTTTAGTACTAACTGTTGCCAATTTGTATCTGAGCTCAAATATTTTCTTTTAGGATGGCAAGGACAATAATTGATGCTGTTTTAGGTCTTAGCTTTGATGACTCAGCCAGCAATCTAGCTGCTGCAACTCTTTTTTACATTTTGACGAGTGATGTAAGTGATCTACCTTTTTAACATAATATACTATTATGTCTTCATTAGTTTTTGAGTCCAACCATTTATGATCTTTTAAGATGATGGTTCTGTATGCTGAATTGTATCCGATAATGTTCACTTCTTTTGTATTAAACTCTCTCAAACACAGTCGTGCTTTATGACAATGATAAATAAGACTCTCAAAAGTATTTCATTTGACAATCTCAGGGTCAAGATGATCACCTTCTCGAATCACCAAATTGTGTTAGTTTTTTAATTAAATTGTTGAAACCAATTCTCTCTGTGGCTGCTGAAGTGAGAGCACCGAGAATTGGCCATAAGCTTTTAGTCCTTCGAACGGATTCCGACATCCTACAAAGTACAACAAAAAGATTGGACTCCAGTTCTGCAATTTTTTCAAAAGTTGAAGAAATTCTCGTAAGTTGCAAGGAAATAAAATCAAGAAGTATAGACACTGGCGTGACTGATAGACCAGAATTGTGTCCAAAATGGATTGCATTACTGACTATAGAGAAAGCTTGCTTGACTACCATTTCCCTTGAAGGTAATTCTGATGACGATTCCCTTATCTGTCTCATGTTAGAAATTAATGCACTTTTCACTACTTTTATTATAATGATTAGATATCCGAGGAATTTCAAGCCTTGTAGATTTTAAGTGAAGAATTCACTAACCACGATGAATGAAGCCTCCTGATGTTGGCATGACCAATGGGCTTGAATGGATAGATGCTCAATAATTGTTTAATCTTTAGATACCATTTTTGGATTTCCTCCTGCCAATACTTGAAGAGTTTATTTTAGATGTTTGGCTTTGAACATTCTGTTGTTAAAAATTCATTCTATTCCCAATATTTTTGTCAAGTAACACCGTGCTTTCTTTTTTAATGATACAAGGGGATTGGCTTATTAAAGAATATATACGTAGTTTCAGTATATGACTTAATAAATACTTTTATTTGATCAATTTGCTTTCTGGATAGCTAAAACTTACATTTTTTTTTTTTTTTCAAAAGGTTAAGGATTTAAATTATAACTTGAATATTATGTTATCTTGCAATGTGGAGTTACTGCAGATGGTTTAAATAGTTCACATACATTCTTGGCCTCTTAGGCTCTTAGCTAACTTGACAAGCATACTATCTTTCGTTTTGATTTTTGTCTACTTCATATGTTAGCTGCGTGTTCATATTGTCTGAACTATGCCAATTCAGTGTCCTTCTGTATTGCTAAATCTTGTGAATCTCCAACCTTCCTCTCAGAAACATCTGGTGCAATAAGAAAAACTGGAGGCGACTTCAAGGAAAAATTGCGAGAGCTAGGAGGACTTGACGCTGTCTTTGAGGTTGCCAAGGATTGCCATTCCAATATGGAGGTGTGAGCCTGTATGTTTTTTTTGGGATCTCAATACTGTTTTTGTATAGATTTGCAGTAGCAACGTGGAGAGGGAGATTTGGGGAGGATCCATGCTTTTTTTTGGGGGGGGGGGGGGGGGGGTTTTTA